>PVKU01001562.1:0-289639 GCA_004027475.1 Anoura caudifer
TTATATATTTTGGAGATTAAACCCTTGTCTGAGGTATCATTGGCAAATATGTTTTCCCATATAGTTGGTTCTCTTTTTATTTTAATACTGTTTTCTTTAGCCATGCAGAAGCTTTTTATTTTGATGAGATCCCATTTGTTTATTCTTTCCTTTATGTCCCTTGCTTTAGGGGACATATCAGTAAAAATGTTGCTGCATGCAATGTCTGAGATTTTCCTGCCTATGTTCTCCTCTAGGACTTTAATGGTGTCACGGCTTATATTTAAATCTTTTATCCACCTTGAGTTTATTTTTGTGTATGGTGTAAGTTGGTGCTCGAGTTTCATTTTTTTGCATGTAGCTGTCCAGTTCTCCCAACACCACTTGTTGAAGAGGCTACTTTTACTCCATTTTATGTTGCTGCCTCCTTTGTCAAATATTAGTTGACCGTAGAGAAATGGGTTTACTTCTGGGCTCTCTATTCTATTCCACTGGTCCATGTGTCTGTTTTTGTGCCAGTACCAGGCTGTTTTGATTACAGTGGCCTTGTAATACAGTTTGGTGTCACGTATTGTAATCCCTTCTACTTGGCTCTTCTTTCTCAAAATTGCTGTAGCTATTCAAGGTCGTTTATGGCTCCAAATAAATTTTTGAGGTGTTTGTTCTATGTGAAATATGCCATCGGTAATTTAATAGATATTGCATTGAATCTGTAAATTGCTTTGGGTAGTATGGACAGAAAACAGGTTCTTAAAGCTTTATGGAGTCAACCTGTTGCATTTGTTCTGGCTGAAGTATGTGAAGAAAATCCAGCCTAATACAGATATATGCTTGGAAAACGGAAGAATATTTTAATAGTTCTCTCAGATAATTGTGATGTTTCAATACTAGATTAGAATCCACAAATGGTAGGCCCTTAAAAGTTATTTGCAATGTGGAATCTGAAAGCCTATCATCAAACTCTTTATACTCTGGTACACTGAAGTCCACGGGTCTGTGTTGTGCTTCGAATGGATCTTTCATCCACGCATGATTTTCTGACGTCATTTGTCATTTAGGAAATATTGATGTATTGAGTAACCCAACTCTTCTAAATGTTGAATTTTTTAAATTCTGCAATATCAGAAAATCTCATTTATTAATACCACCACCAGTCTAGTCAGAAATGTCTTTATTGTATTGGTAAATCAGCAAGTTCACAGTGGCAAATACAAGTTTTCCAAAATTCTCATTTTCACTTGAAAGTCTAAATTTTACCATCAGTGAGAAATACTGCCAGTTGTTTATCTAAGAAGACAGGTTCACTTTGTTCATTTTTAAGAAAATACCCAAGTTCTGAATAAGCACTGTTTGATTGTCACTTCTCCTTTCAAGTTAAAATGTTCCGTGAAAAAGTGGCTGGCTCAGCTCACAACTTAAAACACTTGCTCAAATGAGCTTCCTCAAGATGACTATCATACTTTGTGTGCAGAAGTATTTTATCACTACTTCCCACTTGTCTCACAGAGCATTAAAAAGATGTGTACCTAAAGGGTGAAATATAATGAAGTTAATCTTTCCAGCTTCATCAAGGACATTCTATGTGAAGATGTTTTTGTTTCCAATTGTGAGTGTGTGGCAGTGAAGAATATGCCTGCTAATACCCTCTGCTAATATTTGATTCATGCTAAGTCCCTAGAGTGCAGAAGTCAAAACAGCACAAAGGGTCAATAACATCTTAGCATTACTGGCAAAATAGTTGTGACCCCGCAGATGCCCTGAGAAGGTCCCTGGGACCCCACGGTTCTGTGGACCATACCTTGAGAACGACTGCTTTATCTCAGGTTATGGATTCTTGCTGAAAGCAAATGAAATAGCTCTTCAGTTCTTAAACTTGGTGGTGTGGCATACATGGACTTTACAGTCTGGCTTCCGAGGCTACACGTACGGCCCCACCAGCTACACTGTTCCAGTCTACAGTCCAGCTGCCACCCACACCAGACTCCTTGTTTCCATTCAGATCCATTGCTGCACTAGCTCATTGGTCCTATCTGCCTGAAATGCATCCCAGGAGCCTACCTGGGCACTCTTCCACTCTTCAAGCCCCTTTGCGGGTGTGCTGCTCCGCCCTGTGCTGTGCCCTTCACTCACTCAGCCTCCTGTGTGCTCTTCTCCTCCCCTACACTGGAGCCCAGAGTGTGGCACCATGGCATGAACCATGTGTCCTGCACACAGGGGACTCCACTGCCTTGGCCCTGTTTTCGTGCACTGGGACCTGCCACACTATCTCACACGTGATGGGTGCCTACAATGTTGGATGTATGGCAAGTATCTTGAGAGCAAAAGAACACAGGAAGAACTTCAACAAGACTGGTTTCTATCCCAGCTGACCGTTTTCTGTGATACTTCAGTACTCTTCGCATGAGGTTATAAATACAATCTTCAGAGTGGAATGACCTTACAGAACCAACACAAACTATCATTTATATTTCAAGAAAGCATTCAGGGTAGGCAGAGAAGTTCTTCCACTTGTTGGTTAATTTCTGCTATTCCTATTTATTGATAATGCCTGACTCCTCATGTCATTCGTTTGTAGTAAGCAGAGTAGGTCGATGCCCTTTTCCTCTAGTCCTTATTTCTGTATGAGAAAACCCATGGGTTATTTAAAGTTATGAATAAAGGAGCTTCTGAATTTAGATGGCCTGTACTAGTTAGGTCTAGTCCTGAGATGTATTGCCTTACCTGAAAGATTCTTTTCAGACCGAGATGGCTATCTGTGCATTCACACAGGAGCCACTTGTTGAATGATAAGGCCAAGAACCTGTAGGAAATGCCTTGCTCCAAGAGTCTCGTACAACAGATACCCAGATAACTGGTTATCAGTAGATGCTCTGCATGTCATCGGAGTGCTAAGGTCAGGATCAAGGACGTGGAAGCAGCCAGGTGTAGAGTGTGGACTGAACACAACAATTTGACTCGTGTAGACTGCAGTAGAGCAATCTCGGAAGGAGAGGTGAGGGCAGAGACAAGGAAGAGGCTGTCATGGTGCTAGGCGTCTCTCCCAGAGTCACGTGAGAACCAGATAAGTGCTCTTTGTCCCAGTGAGTCGTACTGGGATTTCAGCCTTCTGGGTGGGGAGAGTTCAGGACACTAGAAGTTTGGTTCAAAATAGGCACTTGGGGATTGGCCAGGAAAAAAAATCTATAAATATATCTGTCTTACATTACTTCTTTCCCTTTGCCTCAGATGAAGAGGCTTTTTTCTTCTTTTTCCCAAGGCTGACTCTTAAGTCTATTCCCAGTCCTGTGTTGACCTTTATAAAATACTGCTCTATAAAACAGTTTGACACTCGGATGATCAGTAGCTCCTGTAGTCTTCACTTCTGGGGACGCTCCCTACCTTCTGCACTTACAGAGAAAAGAAAACTTAACTTTTGTCTTTTTCTGTCTCATCATCATCCCGATAGGAAATATCATCAGAGGGAACATAGTAGTTTGGTTTTGAAGGAAAAGTGTTTTATTTCAGCTCAAACTAAAGTCAGAATTTCAGTGACTTCATTTTCTCTCATGTACCCTTACAAGCTGATTTAAATATCTCTTTTTTAAGTAAGGCAGACATGTAATGGTGATAATAAAAAAATGGAATAACCACACTTGCAGGACTTAATGTCATAGGCTGTATCCAAAATACTTTACATGTAATAACTCATTTATTCCTCATAACAACATTCTTTCTTTTACTATTTGCCTCTAATATTTTTGTTCCCATCTTACAGGCGAGAAACGAAGGAGCAGAAAGGTTGTGTAACTTGCCCAAGGCAGACTGGCTCCAAAGTCCCTCCTCCTAACTGCTGGGCTAGTAAATAGAGTCCTTATGCAGTCAGTCATCCCTGCACGTGACATGCCCTGTAGGGGACATCTCCCTGGTATGTGTTCAAGTAAAGGGACATTTCTCCCTCCCCTCTCCCTTGCCTTCCACATATTTTTTTGGTAACAACTCTTCCAAAACAAATTCTGACATTTAACCTGAGGTAAACACAGTTGTGTTGTACTTCTTAAAATTTTTTTAAAACATCACATTGAATAAAATGATTGAATTTGAATTTAGTGATTCTTGAGTGAAGTGATCAAATACAAGTTCCAAATAGTGGTCTCTAAATGAAAAAAACCAGCCCTGGCTGGTGTGGCTCAGTGGATTGAGTGCCGGCCTGCAAACCAAAGGGTTGCTGGTTCAATTCCCAGGCAGGGCAACTGCCTGGGTTGTGGGCCAGGTCCCCAGTAGGGGGAGTGTGAGAGGCAACTATGCAATGATGTTTCTCTTCTCCTTCTACTTCTCCTCTCTCTAAAAATAATGAATAAAATCTTCTAAAAAATAAATGAGCAAAACCAGATTTAACTTTTAGGGGATGCAGGAATGCCAACATTGAACTGGAGATAGTGTGTAAAAAAGTGGGGTTTTTTTTTGTTGTTGTTGTTTTGAAGACTTTTTCTCTGTTCCTTTGCCTTGCCTTTGGGACAGTTGCTAAACAGAGTAAGTTGTCCTCTGCATTTCTTGGAAGGCATACTGTACGGTGATGTGTGTTCACCTAGAGGATGAAGGAAATTGTCCATGGGAAACTGAGTCATTTTTTGGCTTGTCTGACTGACTGTGCTTAGAGCTATTCTTTTTGCCATGAAGTCAAAAATAACAAGAATAAGTGAAGTAATTTCCTAAAGTAATACATTTTTATTTTATATGGGATTTCCCTTAGGACGGGGTTATTTTGAATGTGAGTTTTCACATCTAGCCAGGACCTCTAGGCTTTAAATTTAGAAGCTCTTTTTAGGCTACTTGCCTTTTGTGTATGTTAACACTGACAAAAATTTTCTCTCATTTAATAACTATATCTGGTCAGGATTATGATTGGTTATAAATGAGTATATAATCAGGTAGTCATCTAAAACACCTTGGGGTGTGTGGGGCACTCTGTGAGAGGAATGGAAGAAATGCTTGTTGCCCTCTCCTTGGAATCTGACCAGTGCGCAGTACTGAGGGACAACACAGTGTTAACGTGTCCCTAGACGCAGCAGCTGTTAAAAAACTGAAATCTCAGGTAATGAAATGTTGACACAGAGGCTGAGTGTGTTGAATCACACACTTTCTGTGCGTTCTCAAATTAAAAACCACTTGTCATTTGTATTGAAAAAAATAACATCCCTTTCTATCCTTTGACATTTGTATAAAATCAAATATAAGAATACTGATGTGAGTAATGAATTCTAAGTTTTCTTAAATTTTAACTTACATTTTCTCCATAGTAGCTTTATTTTATTTTATCTTTTTAAGTTTGGGGAATTCTCAAGTGGCAAAATAAGACATATGTAGTGAGTAGAAAGATAGATTTACAAAACTGGAAGTAGTGCAGACTGGTTTCATGAGTTGTGTGACCTTGTGCAGCTGACGTAAACTTTGTGCCTTTTCCTCATTTGCAGACAGCATTGTTCACCTTACAGCTTTTCATGGGGAGTCAATTATGTACGCGAGGTACCTTATGAACAGGAAGAACTCAGCAAATATTTTTGATATTCTGGCCCCAGAAGACCTTTGCTAGACATTAAACTATCCTGTCACTACTTTTTCTACTGAAACTATGGTTCTGCTGTCTCCCTTTCTTCTCTCCTCCCTTCTTCTATTTCACCATGCTGTTGGTAATTTTAGTAAAGTTTATTAACATTTGTGGGCTTGTTCCATGAGATCTATTTCCTGTAAGGAGCACAAGTTTGGGAAGAGATCTTTTCCAAACTTTGTGGTTTTCTCCCTTATATTCTTCCATCTTAATTTTTTTTTTTTTTTTTTTTTTTGCCATTGTTAGCTCCCAGCTAAATTTTCTTAAGGTTTCTTCTTGCGGAGGAAGTGAAGGGTTAAAGCAGTAGAGTTGCTTGCTGCTGTCTACTGCTGATTTGACAAGAGCTGCTGGTTGCTCACCCCTTACATCTTCCTCTTCTCCTTTAACTCTTTTAAGCTCCTTGGGACCTCCAAATCTGTGAGTCAACGAAATGCCAGGACCAGTAGTAGTGCTTGAACACCTGCACCGAAATTAAAAAGGAAACCCTGATGGAAACTGTGACTTTGCAGTCATTGTAAATAACTTTCTTCTTTCTCCTCTTAAGGACTCAGACATCATATTTGAAGCATTTTTTTTTTCACCTCATCACACATTCTGTTGTTCTGAGCAGACTGGAGTTGCTGAAGTAGAAGCTGATATTTCACCTATATTCTAGTCAACTGGGCAACAAATGTGTAACTCAGGATGACTCATGATTCTTCAATTAATGAAATAATAGATTAAGGAAGATTGTCAACTGTGGTAGACCTTTCCTTTTCATTTCATATAAAAAGTGGAGATGGCAGATATAATTATGCAAGAATTATACTGTGTGTTTCTACACCAGGTTTTGAGCAAATTCTCAATTCCTTTTTTTTTTTCTTCTGAATCTACCTGCATCCTATGAGCTGTACGGCAGGTGGTAAAGATTTCTTAGTCACAGACCGATGGTATCAGATCAAGAAGGAATTTCAGGTATGACCCAGTGTCCATACCCTCTCATTTTTCAGTTTCGGAAACCTAGCTCCAGAGGGCCAAAGTAATTATCCCAGGTTACTAGGGAGATAGTGGCACACCCAGGAACGGAAAGAATCCTGGATTTTCACCCTACTACCTGGTGTTCCCTGCAGAGACTAAATTAATCAGTGCTGAGTCACTTAACCAGTGCTCAGTAAAAGGGCTTCTGTTTGTTTCCCAGCCTTGAGTGTTCTGTTGGGATCTTCAGCATACCCACTAGGTGGCGTCCTAACCCAGAAACTTTGCTTTGGGACTCCAGGCAGGATTCTGCCCTAACTGGAACAAAAGGAGCCAAATAGAGGCGACCTGTAAGAATGTTAAATAATTTGGGTCAGGTCTTCGATCTTGTAATCAGATAAACCAAGAGAAAATTTAATTCATGAACAGAAATACTGTAGTTCAATTATAATGTATACATATTTGTGTCCTTCATTTTCTGGAATTTTAAAAACATGTAGGGCATGTTTTAAACAGAAGCATGGTTGCTTCTGTTTAGAATTTGGAACCCCTTGTTGTGTGGATGGAGAGTGGATGGAGGACACAGAGAGAAGGAAGATGCAATTAATTTCTAAAACAGCCACTATTGTAAGGGGTTGTGAATAACATATCACACACACACACACACACACACACACACACATTTTTACTACAAGTTCCCAAAATTAAGGGAAAGAAGAAGCATTCTCAAAATGAAAATTTGTGACTCTCAGCTCTAGTTTGGATTTAAAATGATTGGTTGCGGTGTTTCAAAATTCTAACAGAATAAAACTGTTCAGTGGTTCCAGATGTTCTTGATAAAAACTTGGAATTGTCACATCAGCAGCAAAAGCACAGGACCACGGAGTCTGTCTTCTGTCAGGGAGTGGTGAGCAGATCCAGAGGGGAAAGAAAAACAGGCTTTTTTCCCCCACCCGGAGCATTTTGTTCTCCAAGAAGGAACATAATACGTAAGGACAATTCTAAATCATTTAAATATGTTTGTGTGGCCAGAAAAAGCAAAGACTCTACATTTGCAGCCTGTAGCACAAAGCCAGCAGTCAGAAATGAAATAGGGTCACCTATATGTCTCAAAACAGTCATCTAGGCCATTTTGGATGATTATATTACTATGAAACAGATTCCTCTCTAATTACATGAATTTCTTGAGGACAGATACCTTGTTATTTTGTTTGCTCTCACTGCAAGGCACAAAATAGCTGTTAAAATCAATATGGATTATGTACATTTAAGTCAATAGTTAGAGGAGGTTGGGCATAGAAAGGCTTTATTGTGATTAAAGCATCTGATCCCTAGAGAGATGCCTGGGAACCTTGGAAGCAGGAAACATTTGAAACCAATTAAGACAGAAGGGAGCGGCAGTGAGGGATAAACCATATGAGTGCAGAGGGGAGGCAGCTTTGTGCCCATGTGGGGAGGAGGGAGTGTTCTGAATAACAGCTTGGTCAAAGTTCCTACAGAAAAGATAATAAATTATTACTTTTTCTATATACTACAGCCTTCAGGATCTTTTGATTTGTGCCTCAGACCACATAGTTCCAAAGTATTTGTAAATTGGTAACCAAGTTCCCACCCTTTTGGTAAGGCTGAGCAAGAAATTTTATTTACAACTCTTTAATGTTTCTCTAGTCCTCTTGTTTCTACTGGTTTCCACTGTCACCATAATGAAAAGCAGCCTGTTTCACTGTAGGTGTCGCTAACATCACGTCACTGACGGAGGCTCCCTGGGGCCACGTGGGGAAGGGGGAGGCTGTCCTCACTGGTGAAACAGTGAGGGGTGGGGAATCACAGGCCCTGGGTGGGTTGGAGCTGTGGCTGTGGTGTGAACAGCCAGAGGAGGAAAATGCTTGCATTGAAGCAGGACTGGCTGCATCTCTCTCCTTTGAGCTAGTTAGCAACTTGAATGCCTGGCCTGAGGAAACGGTGACTCATCAGGCCCTCGACTCCCCTTGTATCTGCAGTTCCTGAACACCCTTCTCTCCCACTCTGCTTGCAGTGTCGGCATAAATTCAGGTATTTTGTCTCTTTCCTTCCTTTCTGTCATGGTCTTTGAGCCCCTCATTCACACTCTCCAGGACTGGCCAGGACTCCTGGCCACTTGGGGAAAATCAGCAGCCTCATGCTCCTAGGAGAAAAATCTTCTTACTTATTTTTTTCTTTCTGCACTCTTTCCCCCCTTTGCTTCCCTTTGTTCCTCCTTTCTCACCCAAATAATTTTCAGCCCAAGTGAGAGAATGTCCGAAGTGAGAGAATGAGTTCTGGAGCAGGCCTGGCACCTGAGAATGTTCTGGTAGGGGCTCAAAATAGCAGAAAACAGGCAAACGAAGTAACAAGGGTATACAGAGCTCAGTTCATGTGAATGAAAGCATTAAAGGGGGCTAAGTCCCAGCCAGGTGACTTTCTTAGTCTCAAACACGTACCCATTTATTTTATTCCTTTCCTCTTTAATTTTCTTTAAAGCCCCCTTCCATTCATCACTCATCCCCCCACCCACCCCCCAAGAAAAAGCTGAACTCCTGACGATTTTCAAACCTTGTCAGACACCTTTGTAGACATTCTGGATCCTAGAGAAACAATCCTGAAATACTTGGCTAACATTTTTCCCATGTTAAATCATTGGTTTGCATTTGGCAAGGAGACACAGTGTGCGCCTTGACTAGTTTTGATTTTCTGTTCTTGGTGGGACAGATAATCGTGTTGTCTGTGCCTATGGTGTTTAGGGTGACATCCCCCTCCCTTTGTTACTATGCTCACCTGACATCAAAGCACTCTTTGCATCTGGGGACTCCTGACAGAGCCTTTTTCATCGGGGCAGTTGGAGGAGGAGGAGGAAGCGGGTTGGAAAAGGAAGCCTTGTTTTTCTTTTCTTCCATCATGGGTGAATCATGTTCCCACCACTGCAATTAGGTTTTCAAAGCTCCAAGGCTGTTGGTCCAGAGCTGAAAGGGCAAGTCCTGATGTTCTTGAGAGTGAGTGGAAAGGGGGGAGGGGGCTGGGGTTGGGCAGGACCAGCGCCCAAGGAGGGAGGGAGGGAGGAGAGCAGGAGGAGGGGCCTTTTTTTTCTTCCTTTTCCTCTGCTGTCATTACATATTTTCAACTTAAATCAGAACCAAGCCTGACTGCCTGGTGAGCAAGACAGACTGGAAAGGCTCTTTACTTCAGACAGAATCTCTAAGCTGCTGCTGCTGCTTTTTTTTTCCCCCTGTAAAGAAAAAAAAAAATGATTTTCCTTATCTTTTTTTATGCAAAAGCAGAATTTAATGGGATTTTTTAAAAATGCCATTCCTTTGAAATAGAGTTGTCTTCCCTTTTTTCCCCTCTCTTCCTGACGAAGCCCACAGTGGATTTTTATTGCCTGCTTTGGTTTTGCCCACATGCATTGGCTGTTATGCCCAGCCAGTTCATTCTTTCTTTTTCTACTGGAGTTATCGCCAGTGATGGAAGTGGCATCTGCTTCTCTTTCAGTCAAGCTCTGCATACAAGTATAGCATCAGGAGGCATTTACTGTTTATATTATGAATTATAAATTCATCATCCCAGTGCTCTGAAGTTGTTAGAAAATTCTCGCTCGGTTCGAGGAATTGGATCCTGCTTGGTTTCTCTTTATACATTTTTGGACGCTTTCAGAGTTTAATAGAGACAGGAGTCTGGAAGGCACAGGTCTTCTGCAGCTTGCCGTGAGAACTTTGGAACTCTGGACTGGTGCGAGTGCGCTGGCCCCCCGAGTTCCCAGTGGTCACCTCCCCTGTGTTTTGTTCCCTCTCGCCTGCACTTGGTCAAAATGTATGAAAGGCACAAGAGACGGTACAGCCTCTGTGACATCTCCAAGGTAGACAGGACTGTGGACGTGGTGCTGCTGAAGGTAAGGGGTGCACTCGGCACATTGCTGAGCTCTCTCTTCTCTTGAATCCCGTAGTTGGGTCCCTGGCCACTTGCGCTGAGGGAAGGGCTGAGAAGTGTATGTGAGTGTTGCAGGGTGGTGGTTGGATCCGTGACATCTTAAAGGAATATCTGAACAAAAAGCAGTGGGGCTTGAGAGTTGGCACTGAGCCACTCACTGCGTAAATGTCACTTTACATTCTTTAAAATGCCTTCTTATGCTCAGGAGAATCTCATACGCTTGGAAATCTCAGAGGGAGAAATTCATCTTGGAAGTTGCTCTGTCTGTCCCTCTGTGCCCGTCATCCCCGCCCACTCCCCTCCCACCCGAGACCCCTTTGTCTGAGTGTGTTTCTCTGACAGTCTCTCTCTTGCTGCCCCTGTCTCTTAGTCTCTCTGTCTTTTGTCTGAGCCTTTTCTGTTGTTTCTTCACTCATCGTTCTTTAGGGGAAAGATAGATTGCATTTATTTCCTTTGGAAGTTTCTCCAATCAGTCCACGTATTAAAGTGGCAAATTGGTCCTTTCGGCTTGGTGTGCATGGTTGTCCGGTCTGGCCCGGGCTTTGTTGATAGCTGTGTTTGTTTTCCCAGTGTTAGGTGTCTAGGCAGGATGAGGGTGGAGACTTGGGGCAGCTAATTGCTCAAGGAGGCATCCTTGAGCCTAAAATTAGTAGGAACTCCTCCAGTCATAGGATGGGAGTCTGGGAATATTGGATGACTTAAGGACTGCTTTTTGGAAGTTTAGCAGTTTTCTGGCAAAAGCAGGGGAAATTGGAAGCCTACCAAGTGCTTCAGAGATGCTGAAAAGAACCTCAGTACCTGAACTGGGGAGCATGTGGAGCTGGGGAAGTGCAGGCAATGTGGTAATGCATTGCCCTGGTCAAGGAAATAGTGGAGCTATTTTATTGATTTATCAATTCAGTTTATTACTAGAGACCCCCTAATTTTTTTCATTGGTCCATCGAGGCCAAGGAATGGGCCCAGAAGGCTAGACCACGGAGCCAGTGAAGAGCACACTGGATGAGGGGCTTGGCTCAGGAGCTGTGGTTGCGGGGGGCCGGGGGGGGGTGTCCTTACCCCTCTGCCTTCACTGTCAGATGGTGGCTAGACTTGCCAGGCCTAGACTGACAGCCATTGGCAACTTAGCATTTTGAGTAATATCTGGTTCCAAGATACTACTCATTTTAGTTTCTCTGGAACTGATATCCTTTTTGAAATCACACTGTTCTGAAAGTTTTGTCCTCATATATCTAGGAGAGCCAAATTTTTAGGACCTTTATATGCCTGGCAATGATTTTACATGTCTGGGGGACAGGAAAAGAGGGAGGGGAGCTAGAAAACTTCATTCCAGGTATCGTGAGGAATACCGTGCATTTTGAAATGCTATAGCGTGCAGAACTCTGTGTTCCGACTGGGGCGGGGGAAGCCTGTCTGAGGAGCTGCATCGTACAGGCGGACTGGCCTCGCACATGCTCTTCCTTAATTGTGACAAAGCACTTCTACAGGCCCCGCCTCACTAGGGACTGTCCAGCAGCCACTGGTTCCCCTGTTTTCATATGAAGAGCTCAGGGGTTCTGGGGGCCGTGGTGAGTGGAAACAACCTGAGTGACAAAGATGTGATGATTGTTTTTCATAAGGCCACAGCTCATGGAGGATATCATTAGTTTTTTAGATGAATCTTGGTTTATACCAAACTGCCTACTACATAATACAAGATTTTCAATAGAGAAAATTTCACTTCTCAGACGGTACATGTTTTTTTTTTTTAAAACAAATAAATATACACAAGGAGCTCAGAAAACAACCTATTTCCAGCATTGGATCAGGGTTAATGACTATTGGATGTCAGGTATATTCCAAGGGACACATGATTCTTTAAAATCCTCATGTCACTTAAGGACAGGCAGTGAAGGGAGAAATAAAGTACGATTTATTGTGAGTGGTTCGACAGAAATGAGCAACGAGCTGTGCGAGAAATAGCGGGAAGACCTATTTTAGATAAAATCTTTCTCAGGTGTTGACATTTAAGAATATCGATCTCTACAGGATAAGAATATGCTTGCTCTCCCAAGGGAAAGAATGAACAGCAAATACAAGGCCCCGAGATAGGAAAGAAGGGACAGAGCCATCGTGGCAGGAGCATCCTGAGTCATTGGGGAGGCGCAGGGAAGGCTTGAGACAGAAGTGGGACCTAGAAAAGCAGGGTCTTCACAGCCAGGGCGAGGGTTTGCTTTGTGTGGGCACATTGCTTCTCAGCTCATGTTGACACAGGGTCCCTCTGGCAGCATGGGAACCCGCCAGCCTGCCATCGTGGTGGTCCAGGCACGCTTAGATGGTTTTGTGGTCTCAAGTAGGAAGAAGTGGATGCACATGAGATACTGGCATCAAATTTGTACATTCCTAGACTCATTTTACATATGGAAAAACAGATTCAGATAGTCAGCAATTTCCCATCGCTCATGCATAATAGCTGAGAGGATGCGCCCCCAGAGCTGGTTGTTTTCTAAGTGCATGTGTTTTCTTGCTATTCTAGACCTTCCCTTGGAGCTGAGCAATTCCTTTTATTGCACGAATATGTATATCAATTTTTACTTACATATACGAATGTATTTTTTTCTATCTTGAACATTTTATGTTGGAAAAAGCCTTAGAAGTTACTCATTTCTTTCTCGGTGAGGAATTTCTTCTCTAAAACTTTGGACAGGTGCACGATCTCTTGTAATTTTAATTTGTCACATAATGTATACCAGCTTTTCCCTGCAATTCTTTCTTAAAAATTGTTCAGAAGTATTCTCCAATTATCTTTCATTTTGAATTTCAGTATCTAATCAGCGTTTTAAAAAAATAATGGTGTTGGGTATGTTTGCCTCTTGAATTCTCATGTATATATTCTCACTCCACTTTTATTGGTCAAAGTTGGCTTTTTATATGAAGGAGTTGGTAATTTTTTCACCTGTTCATTAAATATATCTAAGCACTCAGAGCAAGGTCCCTAATTCATATTAAATACTCAGTGAGCATTTGTTAATTGAATGAGTTAATCTTTTAAGATTTGTGAGTATGCATTCATACACATCATGTTATATAAACTGTGTGTGATGCACTGATAAGGCTGGTGTAAGATCAGAGGTGAAGTATGACAGCAGTCAACAGAATTGAGATTTTGAACCTGTTGCTTTGGTATTCCACATTTACAACTCAGTCCCTCCTACTGGCATCCTATTAATCCACTGGAGATTAGCTTTGAAATTCCCATCCTGTGTTATATACCCACACTTTTGTCACCTTGTTCTGCATATTGATCTGGTCCCTTTGTTGCCAGGTCTGTATAGCTGGTTTCGTGATAGTTCTGCATTAAGGCCTTGAGATTTTCCTCAGGCTGCATGCATTGATCTCTGTTTTCAGATCAGCTCTTGCTTCCCATCGTCAACCCTCAACACCCCCCAAAATCTTACCTCCTTTCTGGATTTTTTTCTAAATAGTAACACAGTAAGTTGATGATACTCCTTGTCGCCTACCCTTCCATACCCCCAATATGTCATTCCTCTTCTTCGCTATGCGACATTCCCTTGGTTACTCTCTCCTAGTGCATGCATGGCTTTTGGCTGTTAGCGTGAGTGGTTGGTAATGATGAATCACATGCTCAAGTGGGATATGGAAGGGTTTTGTTAGCCTGTTTCCCCCTGCACCCTTCACTAAGCTAGTCCTGACCTCCCAAGTTAGCGAACAACAGGACCTTTCTCCTCGTGTGGTTTACTAGGTAACTCGCGATAAGCATTGCTGAGACCATTCTTCACACAAGAGGATAGCAAGGATCAGGAATTTGGTAAAACTAGCATGCCAAGAAGAAGAGAGTCAGAATCTAGGATTAACTGCTGATTAAACTGATTTTAGTATAGGGGGCTGTTTCTTTATGATTTGGGGTACCGGCTTCCTCATATTACTAATGCTTTATTGAGAGCACACTTTGTAGCTAGTAGTTCAGAGTATCAGATGTGTGGTTAAAAGATTTGCAACCATTTTTCATGTGCACAAAATGGAAGTATTTGTAGAGGAGGACCACCCCCACCTCCCCCGCCCCATTCATGATGTTTGGGCAGGCTACGTCACCTCATTCCCTAAAGCTCTGGAGTAGCAGCTTGCCATTAACTTCATTGTTATTTTCCAGAGAAATATATGTCCTTGAAAAGTTTGCTTGCTCTGAGAGACTTCCACATTGTATCCAAAGATAAGGAGGCTGAGAATTGAAGACAACTGCACCATCTGCTCAGTTACAGTCTGATTCCCTGAAATGACTTTGACTCAAATGTTGGCTTTTATGTCCGGATGGTGGGTTTTTGCTTCCTTTTGTTCAGCCTTGGAACTTGGGCTGGATCTCCTGAGACAGTTGCAGAGGAAGTAAATACGGGCAATGGCTGGGAAGGCTGGGTGTAACCATGAGCTGTATTATTAGGATGTTCGGATATAAACAGGAGCAGAAACACTGCCAAAAAGAAAAGGCAGCTCCTTGCGCACTGAAAATATGTACAGCTCTATTTTCAGACTGATGGGAACACAATGTAGGTGTGGTTTATGTAATCACAAGGGGTCCCAGGGAATGAAACATAATATTGGGGCAGGGGCCGGGGCCTGGCATTTCTTCTGAAGTAGCTTCTCTCATCCCATGTGGCATATGCACTGTACCTCGCCAGAACTGGGGGTGTGGAATACCTGCAGTGTCCGTGAACTGCTTGTCATGGAGATCATGGGGATGCTGTGACCAAAAGACTAGCTTTGTTTTTTGGATAAAGATTCATGAATGTGGTCAGAGCCAGAAAGTCTGTTTCGGTAACTTAAACCTCCAAAAGATGTGGATATTTAATGGCAGAGTTTTGTTTTCCTCATTTTGAGCTACTTGTTATACAAAATTTGTGACTCATCTTGAGTTATTCTCTCCCTTACCCATTCAGTTATTTGCTGATCCTGTATTTGACTAACATACTATCAGGGGGAAATCTGGATAGAGGAGCTCATAATTATCTCCATTTTCCACTTAAAATTCAAGTTATTAGCAGTCTCAACACTATTGTTTCTTCCTCTTTTGTCTCTTAACCCTAATAGGGCAATCAGAATCTTTTGCCAAACCTGGTCTCAGAGCTGGCTAAGAAGCATGTGGATAGTACAAAGAATCCCTTCTTTATTAATGTAAATGCCTCAGTCTTAGGGGTCATTTTTTTGGAGAAGAGAGTAACCTAAGAGCAGATGTGTTACCATGTCCCTACTCAGGGCCATTCTTTCCTCAGTTTATACACCTTTGGGCTTTCTGTGCCCCCCAGAAACATCTGAGGAAAAGGTCTCTCGTCCGGGTTAGAATGATAGGCAGTAAAGTTATCTTTTCAATGTCTATGGGATCTATAATAATGCCCCCCTTTACGTTTTTTTTTATTAACAATTCTTTCTTTTTTTTAAGATTTTATTTATCTTTAGAGGGGAAGGGAAGGAGAGAGGGAGAGAAATATCAATGTATGGTTACCTCTCATGCGTCCCCTGCTGGGAACTGGCCTGCAACCCAGGCATGTGCCCTGACTGGGAATCAATCCTGTGGTTCGTAGGCCCGCGCTCAATCCACTGAGCTACACCAGCCAGGGCCCTTTACTTTCTGATACTGATAATTTGTAACTTTTCTTCTTGGTCAGTCTAGCTGGAGTTTTACTGATATCATTGATCTTTTCAAAGAAACCACGTTTTGATTTTATTGATTTTATTATTTCTCTGTTTTCCATTGCTTTGATTTCTGCTCTTTGTATTTTTCTTAAATCCTATTTGCTGCTGGTTATTCTCCCTTTTCTAGCTTTTTTTTAAAGGATTTTATTTAGTTTTAGAGAGAGGGGAAGGAAGTGAAAAAGAGAGGGAGAGAAACATCAGTTGGTTACCTTTCATACATGCCCTGACTGGTGGTCAAACCCACAACTCAGGCATGTGCCTTGACCGGGGATTGAACCAGCAACTTTTTGCTTTGCGGGAGGATGCCAACCAACTGAGCCACTCTGGTCAGGGCTCTAGTTTTTAACGTGGTAATTGGTATTATTGATTTGGGACCTTTTTTTCTAATATAGGCATTTAATATTATAAATTTTGCTATAAGCACTGTTTTAGCTGTATCTCCAATTTTATAGATAATGTTTTATTTTTATTCAGTTCAAAATACTTTCTACTATTTAACTACTATCCAGTGTTTCCTTAAGATTTCTTCTTTGATCATGGAATTTTAAGAAGTTCTTTTTTAACTTTTAAAATCTTTGGCTTTTTTTTCCAGATATCTTTTTTATTTTGATTTCTAAATTTAGTACTGTTTAAACTAAACACCATACTTTGTATGTTTTTAATCCTCAAATCTGAGACTCATTTTATGCCACAGAATATGGTCTGTCTTTCATGTGTATTTGAAAAGAAAGTTTGTTCTGCTGTTTTTGGATAGAGTGTTCTGTATGTGTTTGTTGCATCAAATTGGCTGATAATGTTTTTCAAGTTTTCTATATCATTACTGATTTTGTGTCTACTTGTTCTCAATTACTGAGAGAAGACTATCAAAAATCTCTAATGATAAATTTTAAAAATTACATTAAATGCAATAAAAATTACTTTTGTATGCCTAACTTTTATCAAGTCTCCTGAAAGCGTTGTCAATGACCTTAATTTAATTGTGAAAAAGTATTTTTTCTTAAAATAATTTTACCCACTTTTCAATAAAATTTTAAAGAAAAAAATAGAATGATGGTATAGTAGATATATTTGCAGTGGCTGGAAAGTCATCCCACATTACTTCTCTCTCTGACACTGTCTGTTTTTCTTTGTCCTCAGATAAACCGAGAAACCTGGTGCCCGATAGAGCCCTGTGCACATGCGCCGTCTCTCTTGGCTCCCACACAGAGCCCAGGTAAGTGGGGTGTGCCCACTTCGGTTTGCCCAGACACCTGTGTCCAGGACATCTCTGCTGTAGAGCTGCAGCCCCACTCTCATAGCAGTCTGTTGGGTTGGGGGTGTGTCCTTCCTCAGTGTGACATGCAATAAAACAGAGGGAGGGGGGTGTGGTTTGGGTTTGTAGGCAGTCTGTCTCATGATGGACAGTGAGCATAGGCAATTACCTAAATTAGTAGGAATGTCTCATGTGGGACTTTGTGATCTATTAATTCATCCGTGAAGGCATCTGTGCATGTACATACGATAACATTGTCTTAATCTGGTAAAACCATAAATACATACTGTGAAGGACTAAACTGTGGCTCTCCATTTTGGCTACACATTGGAAGTATCTTGGCAGGGTTGGGCGGTGGGGGCGCAGGCAAAGGGTGAAGGAGATTCAGAGGTGCAAACTCAGAGCTGTAACATAAGTCAGCCGTGGGAATGTCATGTACAGCACAGGGAATGCGGTCACTATCGCAGTTACTCTGGTTACTGGGCTTCTTGTGGTTGTTGCTTCGTAAGGTCTGTAAATGTCAAATCACCATACATTGAAACTAACATAATATTTTATATCAAGTATAATTAGAAGGAGCTTTACATTCCAGAATGAAAATTTTTTAAGGAACGTGTCTTGGGAGCATTAAGATACACTGATACCTGGGTCCTGCCCCTAGAGGTCCTGATGTAATCGGGCTGAGGGTATGGCCGGGCATCAGGCTCTTTAAAAGCTCCCTTGATTCCTCTGCTGTGCAGCCAGCCATAAAAAACCACAAGCTCAGGGAGGGTTGTCAGGAATTGAGTCTTTCCCTAAGTGCCCATGAGGTCTTAGTAACAACAGATGAGGGTAAAATGCTCTTAAGACCTTGCTTGGTAATAACACAGCACGTGGCTAGTGGTGAGTTAGGTGTCCCGGCTGCTTAGGAGGTTTAGTCACTAATTCACTATGACAAAGACGCAGTCCCTTGTGTCTTTGTGCTCTGTTGTCTCTGATCTCCAAAGCTTTTCTGACTGGTGGGTGTCATCTGCATGCCACGGTGAGTGACTGTGAGTCCCACTGCCTGTCCCTGTTGCTGCCACGGGAATACCACCTGTGCTTTCTGGGCTCTTATGTCCACTTCCCCCAACAAAAACTCCTTCTGTTCACCTTCCCTAAAAATTTTTGTTAAAGATTGTATTTATTTTATCTTTAGAGGGGAAGGGGAGGAGAGAGGGAGAGAAATATCAATGTGTGGTTGCCTCTCGTGCATTCCCTGCTGGGAACTGGCCTGCAACCCAGGCATGTGCCCTGACTGGGAATCGAACTGCAATCCTTTGGTTCGTAGGCCCATGCTCAATCCACTGAGCTACACCAGCCGGGGAACCTTCCCAAATTTTAACTGCTTTAAAATTATTTACTGAGTCCTCCTTTACTGGTCTTTCTGGAAGTAGTTTAGCTGTGATTCTGCTGCAGTAGCATTGAATTGAAAGACAAACTTCAGGTCCTCTGTCTCCAGAGCGGTTTCTTACTGATTCTCAGCTCTCTGATTTTACTCTGTAGGAAGTGCTGGAAGCAAATGTGAAAAGTGTTTTTCTCTGCTTCTGCCACACGTGGAGAAAGTGGTTGAAGGTTGTGAACATGCGGTGGTTGCCTTTAGGGTCTCCACATACTACAACTGACCTGCTCCCAGATTCAGCTGTGACACTCCACCCATCCAGCCCCCTGGAATCTTTTACTTTAAAATATCTACTTGTTTTATTCCTTAAGCTGGGACTTTTTCTAAAAGTCTAGTTACTCCCAACCTCCCAGGCAGTGTCACTCTCTGCTCTGTGAGGTTGAGTGGGGTTGTCTCACCATTTGAATGCTCAGACAGGATGTTTTTCCACGTGGTGCAGTTTATTTTACTCATGAAATAAGTGAATTTTTGAGCCCCTGAGCCTTTCCCCAGGGTATAACCTTGAACTGTGTTGACCCCCTCCATACTCCAACCCTGAACATAACCCCTTTGGCGGTTTTAGAGCAATTCTGACCCTCCATTTAACAAAGTCCAATATCTGGCTATGCTTCCGAACTCCAGATGTGAGGTTTTTTATTTCAGAAATTATTTTCTGTGAATTCTAGAAAGGTTTCCTTCTTTTACTTCTTGAACACAGCTTAGGACAGCAGTAGTGTCAGGCCCAATGAAAGAATATCTTTTAAAATTACTTCGTATATTTTTAAGTTCTGGATGAATAAATACAAGATTACATTATGATAACCAGGTTTCAGCAAAGCCAGTGAGTGCTTCTGGTATATTCCTGCCCTTCCCCAATGATAATCTGTTTTGCATACATGTAATTTTATACCTAAATGACTAGATAGCATCTTTAAAAGTACACATTTTGCTAGCCATTAAAAAAACTAATGGCTCAGGTCACAAAATTTCCTGACATTTATTTATGGGTCATAAAACAGACCTGGCACACCTCAAGGTAACGTCCTGAGTGGATGCTGGTGGAAGCCCAGTCAGGGGTTAATGAAGCCTTAACTTCGTTAGGCATGTTTATCACACGCCTGCTCTGTGCTGAGGGGCAGGGTTCTGGTTGTGTCTGCACAAGTTATTTCTAACTGTCACCACGACTGTGTTAGGGAGGTGCTTGTCACCTCATTTCACAGGTATGGACATGGTATGGAGACTTCGAGGGGTAAATATTACTTCTTCCCTGGGATGTTTCTGCTGATAAGTAATCAGACCTAGAATTAAGTCACGACAGTCTCAGTCTGAGGCTAGTGCCCAGCCTTCTCTCTCCCTTCTTATGCTGCTCTCTTTTATTCAGCAGAAAGAAAGGAAAGATTTTATTAGTTTTGAAAACTTACCAACACACGTGAGCTGGTGTACAGGTTAGCTTTGTCTTTGCCCTCCCCCACCCTCATTTGTGGGGGGTTCAGAAGGGATTAGCCCTTCGCTTTCCCCTTTTCCTGGTTTCCATGATCTCCTCTTCCTCCCCGTCTCAACAGTCAGCTTTCTATCACGCAGCAGCCCCTTATTCCACACTCGGTTGGGGTGGTCCTTGGGCTGCTTTTCTCGGTGAGGCGTTCCTATGAGGGCTGAGTCTGGATCTTCCCTGTGAATTTTCCATTCGAATATCTTGAGCCGGTGTGTTTTCCCGTTGGAATCTGGACGTGGTCTGTCGGCCTGCCAGCTGGCCTGCTGGAGCTCAGCACAGTTGCTGCAACAGCCTTTTCTTTCCTTGGCCAGTCCCCTATTTTCCCCTCAGCCACAGAGTGGAGTTTTTGATTTTTCCAAGTGTGGAAGAAGTAGAAAGCTCATAAGCACCAGCTCCACCTGAGGTAGTGCATCCTCTGGAATGGGTGTGGGAGAGGACACTCAGAATGCCCACCATATCCAGTCGGAAAAGGTGGGGCTGTTCCCACGGAAATAGCACACTCAGACACAGTTTGGACACCAAGATTAGAAGGGACTAATGTCATTTTTTTCTTTATCTGAAACATTTTCAGATCAATCTGTGGGCCCAGCTTTACCTCCCATGGCATCCCCTGTGCATTTCTGTGTTGAAATTACCTCTTACTATGTTCATTTCCACTACAAGGTTGTAACCCCCACACATACACTGAACCCCTCTTATTTTGGACATTCCCCGGTACATAGTCAAATGCCTAACTAACAGAAAAAGTAATTTTGTTGCCAGGCGATTCATGACCTCTCCCAATATGGTGCCTCTTTGATCCCTTCCTTTAAGATTCCTGACTAATCCAGAGCAAATAATTTGCTCATGATCAACTGTTAGTTAATTTAGGTAAGAACAGCTTCCTCTTCTCCTTAGCTTGTGTGCATGCACACACATATTATCCTTGCATGCCCTCAAAGAATTCAGAGAGACACTGGGGGGCAGTCTAGTCCAATCCACACTTCCCCTTCTCCACAGAAACCTCTTGACGCTGTCATTGAGCCTTTGCTCCAAACCCTCTGGTACAGCGACACTTGTGACTGTATGAGGCCTAGTCCCTTGCCCAGCAGCCCGGTCACAGTGAGGCCCTGTGCCCTCCGATCTGTGGGATCTGTACTGCTCGGGGAGCAGCAGCAGCAGCACCCTCAGACGTGCTTTCTTCCCGCTCCTCTAGCAGCAGGCGGACAGGTTTCGTGTTTGCACTGCTGTGACCTCACTCCCACACACGCACTTCTGTTTGTGTTGTAATTTAGGCATTAGCTAGGAACAAGCCCAATTCTAGTGGGTGCAGTGCAGCAATCACACGGTGGCAGACCTTCCCTCCTTTTGGATTTGGGTCTGTTAATGGAGCCTAAAATGGTGAGTGTTGCTTGTTTGCTGTCACCTGGCATCATTCGCCAGGTAGCCAGGCGGTCTCCCCTGCACCTCGTCACAGCGTCGCCTACAGTTTGATGAACATGCATGTGTCTGTCTGTCCAAAGCACATGCAAACATGCTAACTAGCTGATGTTTCACTTTTCAGAACTTCTTGAAGGAGGTTGATATCTGCCCATTTCTGACTGTCTTTGGGTTTTTGGTTTCATCATGTACAAATGATTGTGACTCTGGTGCTGACAGGTCCGTTTGTTTACAAAGGTCATAGGAGAGAATGGGTTAAATGCCTTGCTGATTTTAATACAGTAAGTCTTTAGAATTCCTGGGGGCACCAGTGTGGCATTTCTGTTGGAGCCCCGCTGTCGGGTACTCCAGTCCCTGTCCTGGTCACTGAAGTGAAAACAGAAGCTAGATGACACATTTTCTTCTTCAGCGTATTATTCCCCACTGTCAGTCTGTTTCGGTACAAGAAATCAAGTAATTACATTTCTGTTCTCACTCATTCCAACCCATAGTTTAATACACTGATATGTTTATTGGATATGATTCCCCTCTTTTATCTGTGTTTTGATAAAGTAACAAGTTTCCAGAAACAACTCCAAACAGATTGGCCACAAACCCTATCACATAGTTTCTGATTTTGATACCCAAAGAAATGAAAACCTCTTAACTACCAGGAGGAAAAGATTTCCATTTGAATATCTAATTAGAGATTGAACTGTGGTTCTAAATCATTCTATCTTTTTGTACCCGTCATTTACATGACAACTCATGGTTGTTGTGTAGTAATGGTATCAACCCAGAATCAGAGTTCCAGAGTTGAAAGCTCGTAATTTGATTGTATCCTTTACAGCTTCTTAGTAAAAGAAGGGTTGTGGGAGGAAGGTTGGTTAGTAGATTTAAAAGGCTGATTGCTGGAATGAAAAGAAACTGATTTTTTTTAATGAATAAATTTTCTTTTTCAGAATGTGAGAACTTCCTGGATGTTGGGCTGGGCAGGGAGTGCACCTCCAAACAAGGCGTACTTACAAGAGAATCTGGGAGTGACTCTGACCTCTTCCACTCGCCCACTGAAGAAGTGGACAACATCGTCTTCTCCAAGGTAGTTACGTCTGCCCCTCCTGCCAGGAGTCGTCGTCCTGCCAGCCTTACAGGGCTTCTCTCTGGCTCTTAGCTGATCTGAGAGGGGTGTAAAAGCTCCCTTTCAGAGCAGGATGCTCCAGATTTTCCAAGGGGCTTAGAAACAGGCGTTGGCCTTTATTTTCTGCAGAATCATGGCTGGTTACATGCAAGTTTTGCCACTCACTTTGAGGACTAAAGAAGTGGAAGTGAATTAAATCAGATGACAATGAGTGCTTTTCAGTGGGCAGGAAGGACCATGGCTCAGACTATATGATGTCATGTATATAAACTAACCATAGAGTCATTTCTGATTAATGTGTTTTGGTGTGAAGCTCACTGTTGAGCTTGGTGATGTCACGCTGCTTAATTGGAACTTTCTAGATCTCTGCTAGGGAGCCCAAGCTTTCTCACTGATGAAAGGCCAAGCACATCCACATGAATCACCTCATGTTTTTCGTATAATCTGAGGCCCTATAAGAGGCCAGGACATGGGGGCGGTTTGCTCATGTTCGCACCTAGTTGCAGGGAGTTCTGCTTTGTTTCCTAAGAAAACTAGAAGGCTTTCCCACCACAGGGTCAGAAGTAATACTCAGTTGTTCGCCACAGGTGAGTGTGTCTTAGTAGGAGGGGGCAGGGGCAGATGCATTGTGGCAACTGGGGAGCAGCTGTGTTAGTGGATGATTCCATTTTACATGGACCATGTGATGATGTTGTGTTGCAGAGGTTTAAGGTTCTGGGTTATGGTCCAGAATGTATTTGAGTCTCTGTGGATGTACCTTCAAACACTTTTTTGTCCCAGTGGCTCTCGTGTGTCCATTTGGCCTTCCCCAGCCCTTCTCTGCCTTGTTCCTCTTCCTCGTGCTCATTATCTTCTGGAGGCCCCTGGAGATATTGCGGAGCTTCAGGATTCCGGTCACTGTCACTCATCGCAGACTGTGGACTTGTTGACTCAAGGGATTCCATAAAGTAAAAAATCCACACGCTGGAAAGGTGTGTCCTTCTCTGAAGTAATTAGGAAGAGGGAAAGCAATAGATTTTTTTTTTTTTTTTTACGTAACAGAACTTGGGTAATTACCTCTGTGATTTTGAGGTTTTCATTTGTGAAGACTTCTAAAATCTTCCCCCACCCCCACCACCCCTAGGGGAATGCCATTCTGCCGAGGTTCAGTGCTGAAAGTAAATCAGTTTTGTCTGAGATAAATAGGTTAGATATTATCTGTGGGTGCCTGCTTTAAGTTTGAGTCATTGGTGTCATGGATACCTACGTAACGTTTTGGTAAACATTTCTGTATGTTTGAAAATTTTCATAGTAAAACGCTTTTTAAAAATGGAGAAGTCTTCATGAAGAAATGCCGGCTGCTCCCTGATGCGTGCGTGGTGCCTCGTCTCTGGCTGTTCTCTCTGCGGAGTGACCACTGTGTCTGTCCACTAAACGGAATGATCTTCCCAGCTCTGCAGAGTCAGAATTTGCTCTACTTTACCTGCTTTCTCAGGCTACCAAAAGCAATCACAAGATTGTTCCTATCGGTGGCCAGCACTAGATTTGGCAATTTTTTTCCCTCAGGATGACTAGATAAATTTTTTTACTCCTCAAATTAAGTCTTACCTACATTTCACAGCAGCCTGCCTCAGGAAAACTGGAAACGGCGGTGCACATCGACCTTGTCGTGCCCTCAACCAGAATGTCTGCTGGCCTCTCGGAGGGAGACCTGGAGGCTTCTTCTCTCCCAAAGTTTGTGACCAGTAGAGGTTTTGCAATAAATGTTTTCTCTGGCATTATTAAAACCAAGGGTTTACATACAAAAGGAAAAGGAGAGAGACAGACTGATATTTATTTCCAAAGTACTTACTATATACTGGGCACTGAACAGAATTTTCTACATGTGTGATCGCATTTATGATCGTGGCAACCTTGTAAGGTGGGTCTTTTTATCCTCATGACACTCGTGGGGAAATAGAGGAAATCTGTTCATTTGCTATGATTTTGCCTTCAGTCTCCCAACACCTGCTTTAGTAGCCAGTGATTTATACAGAAGTGGCAGATGGGCCATCAGCACCTTCCTTAGAAGTTTTGCTCGCTGGTCACCCACATGTGCGCTGTGCCGCACCAGCCTGTCCCCAAGTTTCCGCCCAGGCTCCAACCCTCTGCTCCCTTCTCTGACATATAGTCTGTAGGAAAGCCACCACGGCGTGGGTGGTGTGCCGGGTCACTTCCTGCCGCCATTGGCGGGACCGGCTCTGCAGCGGTCCCTGTAAAACAGGCTGTAGTGTTGGTCCCCAGCTGTTTGCCTTAACCTGACACTTTCATTCATTCTCTTTCCTGGGAAACACTGACTTTTTGTTGAGTATTGTAAGCTTCGTGTTGCTTCTTACAGGTATTGGCTAGCTTCTAAGATCTCAGCGCATAAAATTGAGATTTTGTGTTTAAAGCAAAAAGAGATGCTGAGATTCTCTGGGCAGTAGGAAAGTATGATCATAAAATATATGACCTGGGCCACTGTGTTATCCAAAAGGCTAATTGAAGCCCATAGAAAATACTAGTAGGTGCTGCCTCTTTTCCCAGAGGAAAGATAAAGCCCATGGTCACCCATGGGCTGTGTGCAGTGAGAGCACCTGAAACTCGCTCTCAAGGGATTCCAGGTTTGCGGTGTTATCAGTAACTAGAGCCACCGTGCTGTGTGTCATGTCTCCAGAACTTACTCATCTCAGAACTGAAAGTTTGTTCCCTTTGACTGACATTTCCCCATTTCCCCTGCCCTCCAGCCAGCATTCCATTTGCTGTTGCTAGTTTGACATTTTTAGATTCCACGTATAGGTAAGATCATTTGCATTTGTCTTTCCATGTCTGGCTTATTTCACTTGGCACGATGCCCTCCAGTGCCATCCATGTTATTGCCAGTGGCAGGATTTCCTCCTTTTTTGAAGACTGACTAATATTTTCTTTATCTAGCCATCTGTAGATGGATACTTAGGATGTTTCCGTATCTCAGCTACTGTGAGTAATGCTCTGAGCATGGAAGTGCAGGTGTCTCTTCAAGATGGTTACCGTATTTCCCTGGGTTGCGGACCCAAAGTCAGGCACATACAGATGCACACACTTCTAGTGCTGAAGCAGATGGCCAAAAGATAATCCCTTCATTTCAGTTGGTGGTAATGACTGGGAGCACTGAGCTGAATTAGATTTTTTTACCTCCGTAAGAAAAGGAACATCAACCCACTTCCAGCCGTCGGCTCAGTCAAGCATAATGGAGGTGCTCTGCTTGGTCCTGGCTTTCCAACCAGCTATGTTTTCTCCCCATGACAGCCGGAGGAGGAGCAGTCGGTCTGTGACATCACCGGATCCAGTTCCTCCACCGATGACACAGCGTCCCTGGACCGACATTCATCTCATGGCAGCGATGTGTCCCTCCCCCAGATATCGAGTGTGAACAGGACCAGGGACCAGCAGTCTCTCGATGGCTTCTCTAGCCCTGGGGTGGGGGTCGAGGGTCAGGAGAGTGAGAGAGAACCTGCTGGCTCAGGTGAGATGGAAGAGGAGGAGATGGACAGCATCGCTGAGGTGCCCGCGAACTGCTCTGTGCTGAGGAGCTCCATGCGCTCTCTGTCCCCTTTCCGGAGACACAGCTGGGGGCCTGGCAAGAACGCAGCCAGTGATGGTGAAATGAACCACCGGAGGTGAGATGCCAGGCTATGTGTTTACTCCCTCTGCCTGCTTGTTCTTGAGAAGTGTCTGATTTGGGGTTATTGTTGGTACTAGATTTGAGGAGGCAAAGTGGTACAGAAGAAAGCAATAGCCCTTGGAATCAGAAGGAGTCTGTTCAGACTCCAGCTCTAGACCTTTCTTTGTAGATATCCTTGGGCAAATTACTTGACCCTTCTGAGCTTTAATTTTCTCATCAGTAAAACACCTACCATTCTGAGTATTTGTAATAAATATTACAAGTAAAATATGTTTGTCAGGTAACAGGTATTTAATAAGTGGTAACGTGTATTCAGGCTAGGTTTATTAATAAAATTCCTAGATAACAAAATATTGGAGAGAATAATTTGTCAGGCTTAAGTTAAAAAGTAAACATGAAATCATATGGTTTGAACACATCTAAGTTTTAAAAGTGCTTCACAGGAATTGCCATCTCTTACAGAAAGTTTTGACAAAGCCTAGATTATGAGTATGTCCTCAACAGAATATCATTAGGTTATTGTGCTTTTCCATGTGTCATCCAGTCTTTGGGGACTTTCATGAGTGTGAGCCAGCCACAGACCTCCTGACCTTCAGTTTGGAAGCAGACTGTGGGAGATAGGTGGGATTCGGTATCTTACCATTGGCTGCCTGGGTGAACTTAAAACACATGTTTTAGCTCTGAAGAGCATGTGCCATGGTACCTGCCTGGTGTGCAGAGGTATGCTTACTCCAGAGCCTTTCTTAATGGGGAAAGCAGCTAGTGGTGGAGGCAGACACTTGTTTTCATACTTCACATGAACGATATCACTGGAACAATTATTGCTTTATAAAATTTTTTTGACCTCTTTACAATATTTTGGCTCTGATTCTGTAACTGTAAGTACATGTAATTTGATGATATTACTCACTCATTCTTTTACTCAGCCAGCATGTAGTGTGTGTGCTCCACATGCCAGGCATTCCTATGTTCTGAATATACACAGGGGCACCAGACCGAGTTCCTGCTTTCACGGAGCTCACAGGAACACCTTTCACTTTCCCAGTTACCGCTCCTTTCAGACACCTTTAATAACACGTTATCTCATGCATGTCCCCCATTTTTGCAGGTGGGACTGGGGCACGTAGTTTGTTGCACCTTCCTAAGGTCCGTAGGACCCTGCTTTCTGGTGTCCAGATCAAGTGCTCTTTCTGTGATTCCATTTTGATTACTCATTCTTGGGTGGAGTTCAGAATGCTTACCTTAAAAAGCAGGGCTTGCTTTATCTGCTGGGAAGTTTTTGTTTACATTTGACCACCTAGATTATATAAAAAAGCAATTTCTAAAAGCTTTTTATTTTCAGCTTTATTTATGCTTTTTTTTTCCTTTGTCTTTAAAGCATTCACACCAATAAGAAAAATAAGGATGTAGGGAATGGTCCTTACGGCAGGACATTTCTTGCCTTAGGTGATAACAGTGACCACAGAAACAAGGCTGTATTTTACATGTGAACCAGTTTTCTTTTTAACCCAGGATGGATCCCTTTGCCAGGACCTTGATTTCAGAGCTAGATGAGATTTTATGGACCATTTAGCTCAGATGAGGATGTTGAAGCTCAAATTAAATGGTTTGCCCAAGGTTAATTACATAATGCTGTTTTGACTGCACTAAGACTAGAACCCTATCATCTAAGTCATTTATGTTTTCCATGTATTACTGTCACGGTACCCTCTGTTGGAGCGTAGCATTGGGGTTACCCTGCACCACTGCCATGATGCCTCTGCAGCTAATGGGAGGAGAGTCAGCCATCACTTTAACTGGTTTGACTAACTCTTATGGTATTACGCTTATGTTATAACCTGCATATGGTGTAAGCTGAAACTTCAGGTGCTACGAAAACTGTTGGAAAGTTTTGAATGGCCTTTTTTTCTCCTCATCCCTATACTTTGATAATTTAGTGCACCTGGCTCTCTGTCCTCTGAGTGACTGTACGGTTTCTCTTCGGGGGTTGTGTCTCTTCCCAGGGTGACGTCTGCATGTGTCATGTGTTTGTGTCCATCGTGTTTCACCGCGACACTGACCTCTCCCACCATTCATTTTCAGTTCAATGCGCGTTCTGGGGGATGTTGTCAGGAGGCCTCCCATTCATAGGAGAAGGTACAGAGTTCACTAACTTGTTGGACTAACCATGTTGCCTCTGAGCATATACTAACAAGCATCTCATTATTCTGCTTATTCCATGATTAAACAGCTGTTCTGAAAGAATGTTACATTTGCTTCAGGAAAAACAGAATATAGGTACTTAATTGCTGATCGTCCGTTCCCTAGGAAATGGTTTCTGGAATCTGAGGTTTTGATAACAGGATCTCCCCAACTTTCTCCAGAAGAATTTGAAGAAATGTTTACGTTGTGCCTCTATAATACCCTAGGGAGGACTTTTTCTTCCTTTCCAAAAAAAAAAAAAGTTGGGTGGAGAAGAAGCAGAAATACATGTGAACCTTACACACACAGGCCCTAAAAATATTTTCAACGCATTCTTCAGTGATCGCTGGAAGTCTTTGTCCCTGGGCTGCCCACTGTCCCCTTTCCCTGGGCGTTGTGGTCACTCTTCATCACAGCAAGACATACCCGCTGGCCTCTCAGGCCCTCTCACTGTTCAATTCCTTAACTGTTTTTTTGTTAGGTAACATTTTGAAGCTGAAAATTAGTGATAAGCCAAAAAGTCATTTCCACTCAAAAGTACTGATTTGCTTTAAATTTTTCAAAGGCTGAGTTCTGTTTTATTGTGCAGAAGTCTTTAGTGACCTTTTCTGCCATTGCCTGGAAAAACATTTACCAATCCAGAAATGACTGTTAGATTTCGGTTAGCCTCTCTTAAGAGGAGACATTTATAAAGAGGTATTTTTAACATTAGGAGAAGGTGTTTGTTGAGAAGCAGGCAAGTGTTGATCTTTTCCACTGTGTCCTTGAAGTGGCTGCTTCCTTTAATTCCAGAGTTAAGTGCCTGGCTCTCTATAAAAGTTCTTTTAATATGAACATATGGAAACCCTGCACTTAAAGACTCTGGAAGATGAGGAGCTGCTGGGTGCAGTCCAAGTTAGCATATAGATACAGCCGTCCTAGCCACGTCAGCGAGAGTTTCACATGGAGTCATACTCTGTAGGAAGAAGAGGAGGCACACTTTCACATCTTGTATTAAGTCCTAACTAGTAAAGCTGAAACATTCCAACAAGTATTAAAAGGTGGAAGTGGATAGGATTTTGTTTTTTTTATGTAGAAGTTCCTAAATTTGAAAACAAAGCCAAAGAGCCATGAAATGTGACCTGCCCCCCCACCCCCCGCCCACTAACTGAGGAACTGGGGACATTAGGGTGCTCTCAGAAATGCTCTTAGTTGTTGAAGAAGTTTTCTGCCTCAAGGAAGGGCAGTGTCTCTGTTACTGTGGGACCGTCTGTAGCTTCCTGGGTCCTTGGAAAGCAGTACATCCCTCTTCATGCCTTCGTGGTACTCTTCAATCCCTCCACTTTAAATTCCATCCTGGCCTCCCACATATTTTTGAGAGGAAAGGGATGTTTAGATCAAAAGGAGATTTTTTTAATATAATAAAATTATATATATATAATTTATAATTTGACAGTGTGTATTCAGTTCCTGATTAACCACATTCTGTTTTTTAATAAGAAGTTGGATATTTAGGTATCATATGCATTTTTTATTGACAGTTTGGAGATTTACAGTTAATAATTTCATTTTATTTTTTTATTTTGAAAGATTTTATTTATTTAGAGAGAGGGAAGGTTGTGGGGGGAGAGAGAGAAAAAAGAAAGAAAGAAACATTGATCTTGCACACACCCCAACCAAGGACCAACCCTGCAACCCAGCTGTGTGCCCTGACTGGGAATTGAACTGTCAACCTCTTGTTTGTGGGATGATACCCATCCAACTGAGCCATGCCAGCCAGGGCTGAATTAATAATTTTAACGAATGAACTTGTGAGTCTTATGTGTGCTTGCTTGTAAATTATATCAAGGCTTACTTGTACTCACAAGTCAGTCTGGTCTCCCTTTGCAGACTTGAGACATGCCTCAGCTGTGTATTTCTGCTTTCTGCTGCTTCACTTGGGAGCTTTATACTATTTAATCTGATTTACAATGTTTTACAATTTAAAATATTTTAAAATGATATTGAAGATTTACTTTTAGAAGAGTCATAGGGGTAGCTCTTACAGTTATTCTCCCACCATTTCCTTAGTCTTCATCTCGAAAACTGAAAACCCCTATTTGTCAACTAAAAAAACGTATTAGGTATATAGTAAGTGCTCAGTTATCCATGGGGAATCTGTTCCAAGATCCCCAGTGGATGCCTAAAATGATGGATAGCACCAGACCCTGTATATACTGTCTTTTTTCCTATATATACAACCTATGATAAAGTTTAACTTATAAACTAGGCACATTGAGAAACTAATAATAACCAATAATAAAATAGAACAGTGATAACAATATACTGTAGTAGAAGTTACATGAATGGCCTTGAAGACATTATTAAGTAAAATCAGGGTCACCTGAGCACAAGTGTTGTGATGCCTAGACAATCTAATAATAACCAAGTCAGCTCCTAAGTAGTGGACTAATGGGCAGGGAACGAGCCCAGCATGGAGAAGTTGGACAAAGGGACAGTGCCCCTCTGGGTGCGATGAGCTAGAGAGGGATGGGGGAGATGTGCCATGACTCAGGCACATACTTTAAAACTTATTTCTGGAATTTTCCATTTAATATTTTTAAACTTTGGGTAACCAAAACCTTAGAAAACAAAACTACGGATGAGGGGGGACACTACTGCATTCAAGGTATAGGGGGCCTTTGGGTGTCTCTGCGGAACCTCGCAGTTCTAAGAGTCTGCGGGCAGCTGCAATTTCACCGCTGGCCCCCTTCTGGAAATAGAGGGCTGTCACTTAGCACTTCTAAGGCCCAAACAGTAGCAGTGTATTTTTAAAGGGTAGCTTTTCTTAGTCAAAAATCCTGACCTATCAATTCAGTTCCATTTCCAGAGTAACTGATATTTTGAATTGGTTATTTTTTGGCTGTTTATATTTCCTTGGCCTTTCCAACCCCAGGTTTTCTGTCTCTGCTGCTGAGAATGAATGTCAGTGCTGAGACAGAGAAGTAGATGAACAAATGGATTTTTAAATTTTGGTTTGAAAATTAAAAAACAAATTTCTGAGTATGATAGAATTTCTTAAAAAGAAAGAAAGAAAGAAAGACTGAATCCCTTTGTTATCATTAAAATGCGAGGAAAGGTGGCTGTTGTTGTATAGTTTATCTTCAGCATAAGAGCCGTGAGAGTAGGGTTTGAGGATGGGTGTGGTTCTTGACTGGACACCGTTTTTATGGAGGTAGATGGATTGTCCGGCGTAGATGGAGCCTTCCTGGAAACACATGACAAAGGCTGATGACTCAGTGAGCCTGCCACCAGTGTGGTGTGTCACAGTTCCTTCTAGTTACGCTGTAGAAGGTGAGGGAGGTGTGGAAGTGGTGGGAAGTGTGGGGGTGGTGGGATTCATGGAGAGGCAGACACCTCCGTGAGGGCATGCAGAGGGGGCCATGCGTAGGTGGGCTCTCGGTGCAGGGTTCTCTAGAAGGAACTGGGTTTCAGATTGGATTTGCTATCCCATTAAGAGCTCACTTAGTTGTTTCTAACACATTGTGTAGATAGACATCAGTAGAACAATTTTAAGATTCCACAGTATTTGTTCTCGCCTTTTTGTAAATCAGTGTCGCATTTCCAGTGTTTTGATGTTCATATAAGTCCATCTGTCTCTAACTGTGCCCTTTTCTTTTTAAACCCAATAACCCCATCCCTGTTTCCTCTTTTCTCTTTTCTATTTCTGTCGTTGATGTCATCCCCAGTATGAGCTGGTGTCCCTCTGGTGTGCAATACTCTGCTGCCCTGAGTGCTGACTTTAATTACAGAAGGTATGGTACTGTTCCGTGTCTAGCCGCCAAAGGGGAAGTCCTGACATAGGGCATGCGGGCTTTGGCTTGAAGCTGACTTCTCTGTGGCTAGATTGCATATGGCGGCCTGCTTTGCGTGTGAGAGCACTGTCCCACTGCCTTTGCTGTTGGTGTTGCTGATGCAGTTGAAGGGATGCAACCGAGCAGCTGGTGGTGTGCCCTGATGCATCATCTTGTGTGTAGGTGGCTGTAGACGGGGTGTTTTCTGCGTGCTTGTCTGCGTGGTATGCTAGCCCATGCCTCTCTTTGTTTAGTCTGCCCTAATTCCGATCCTAGGGATCCCCCCGGCCTGAGGAAGACATTGACAGAAGCAAGGCAGCTCATAGCTGCCCTTATTTCTATTACGGTACAACATCCACCAATTATTTTTGAGTCCAAATGCACATAGTCTTCATTTCATGTCCTTCTACTAAGCAGCCAGATTTGATTACTAAAGCATTTGCAGGATTAAGTTTTGTGGAAAGCATAGATATGGTTTTCTTAGGTTTTACAGATCATTCACAGTAGAAAATGAAATTTCTTCGTCATTAGACTGTCTTCCTGTCCCTGGTATTAAAATGACTTTTACAGAGACATTACTTGTAGCTAGTCATGATTTTGGTTCTCATATTGTAATTAAAAAAAAAAACACCAAAATCCATTGTTTAATACAGTTTTAATTTATAGTAATTTGTGAAATTAAAAAACACAAATACAAGCCTTTTTAGACTGGTATTTGTGAATTGTTTGTAGCAATGAACTGTATGTACAGTTTGCACAAAAATAAGTAAACAGCTTCAAACACAATTCAGCTGTTCATAGCTGAGGACATGGTCCACTACAGCTATATTTTGAGGTCTTGCTTATTTTAAAGAAGCTTCCTCTGCAGTTGTAGCAAATATAAGTCATTCTGCCTAGCAACTCCAAAAGGGATAGGTGCTAACATCTCTCTCTAGCCACCTGCTTATAGAAAAATGCTTTTTACTCTGAAAAACACAAAATTCTTTATTCCAGGGATCCTGTTTTGGATACTAAACCCTAAGATTGCCTTTTCCCCCTGCTTTGTCAGTATCAGGACAAAAAATTAAAACTCTTGCACAAGTAGCTTTTCAGCTTTTGTTCTTCGAGGTGTCCTACGTGCCTGCCTGCAACTAACAGTTCTCAGGAAGCCTAGCGAGCTGTCGTTGTCTGGGCAGGTGTGCACAGACAGTGGTGCTCACAGTGGCACTTGGGTTTTCTGGGCGGGTGCATAGCTGTGAAGTTACAAAGCTCAATTAACCTGTCCTGGAACTTAAAGCTATAAAGGTCCACTTAATGGCCTCAGGGGCAAGTCTGAGTGTCCCTGTTTGCCTTCCGAAAGTTACTTATGCTCATATTTTTTTCATGCCTTATAGTTATTCGGCATTAGCAGAGTTAGATTTGGCAAAAGATCAGAGGAAAACACATAAATAAAAGATGAATAAGATCAGATGGTCTGTCCATATGATATATTGGAAAAAAATATGAAAAAATGACCTTAGATCATTCCACATTTGAACATGTTGAATTAGGTAAGAAAATCTCCGTGCAGCATTCTTTCTCAGCATACCAAGACCTGTGAGGGGAAGGCAGGTGGTGCTCATTTGTGCTATGCCTTTGCAGACAGCCTTGCTGGGTACAATAGAAATTATAGACGTGCAAGAGAGACACCACGACAGGGGTTTTGCATCTTCCTTTCTTTCTGGAACTCAGAAAGAGAATGCACTAACTTTCATGCTCTGTGTTCAGTTTCAGCCTAGAAGGCTTGGCAGGAGGAGATGGTGTCAGAAACAAGCCGTCCTCATCTCTGGAAGTCAGCTCTGCGAACACCAAGGAGCTCAGGCACCCTTTCAGTGGTGAGGAGCAGGGTGACTCTTTGGTGTCCCTTTCGGAAGAGGATCTGGAATCAGGCCAGAGAGAACATAGGATGTTTGGTCAGCAGGTAAGGCTGAAATGTGGACATGGAGCTAATTTGGAAAACCTTAATTTTATCTCCCTAAATATGTCCTTACATTAATATGAGGCTAGCAGCTATGATTACTTACTCATTACATAATCTCAGTCTAGCGCAAAATAAGTTTTGAGCACTTAATACTAAAGATTAATATGATTGATCTACATAGATTTAAATGCTCCATCAAAGCAACTTCTTTTTAAATTATGAAAGTACCAAGGATATTAAATTGAGTGTTTTCTTCTTTCCTGAGGACTCCTTTTACTACCCCAATAGTAAAATGAGCCTGGAGGTATGTTACATACCATTATTAAATTCCCCATTTTCAAAACCATGTCACAAATTTCTCCTTCCTAGAAAAAAAATTCCTTATTCTTTATCTCATCACGTTGTCTAGGAAAGGACGAGTTATTTTCTCCTTCCAGTCACTGCCAAAATTCTCGAAAGAACATCTGCACTCCCTGCCTTCTTCTCACCCCCTAATGTTCACCGCTGTCACTATCTTGGAAATCCTCTCTTGAAGGTCATGGATTTCCTTGTCCACCAAAGCAAGTGACCTTGGCTGAGTTCTCATCCTCTCGCCCTGCCCCTTCTGCTCGTCCCCCTGGGAGTTTTTGAGTTGAGAGCCCCCAGTTCTCTTTCTTGGGCAAAGGAGACTTGGGATTAATTTCTGGGAGGGTTCCAGGATACATATCCAAATGAAACATTTCGAACTAAACAAACGAAAAAGTTAAACACCCATCTGTATAGGTGACTAGAGTTTTAAGTAGAAATATAGTGAAACATTTTTTTTCCTTTTTTTAAAAAAATTTATTGGGGTGACATTGGTTAATTATAAAGGTTTCAGATAGACAATTCTATACTAATTCATCTGTATATTGTATTGTGTGTTCACCACCCCAAGTCAAGCTTCTTCCGTCACCGTTTGCCACCCCATGCCCTCTTCCACCTCCCCTAAAACATTTCTAATTAAACGAGGAAACAAAAATTTTGAACAGCCTGTACTTTGAATAAGTGACTGAGGTTTTGTGTAGAAATTTCCTTTTTATTTCATCCTACTACACAGCAGTGACGTGCCCAAATGTATGTTTGGCACCAGGGGATCCCCTTAGTAATGAGTGCATCACTTACCAGTCCTGTGAAGGCCTGAGAAGAGCAGTTGAGGGAATGGAGAAGCCGAAGAACTTACCCATGGACGGGAAGGCTGGAGGGAAGGCATTCAGGGTGGAAGGGATAAAGAGAAGGAAAAAAAAAAAAGGGACAACTGTAATAGCATAATCAGTAAAATAGACTTAAAAAAATCGACTAGAAGGTGGAAGGAGATTTTGCTGTGCCTCACAACTCTGTTCACCTTCAGCTTTTCATCGAGGGCGGGGTGGGGGGGGGCGGGCGTTAAGCTGCTTGTATCTGTGATTGGGACACATTGCCTGCAGCCAACTTCCTGTTGCAAGTCTCTGCCTTTCCCTGAGGTCATTTTTCAGACCTCACAGTTGTATTGGAAACAGAGCAACTGTGCATCAGACTCCATGGTTACACAGGAAACAAGTCCTAAATAATCAGAAGTCTTCAGTGCTGGCCAGTGGTGCTTAGGCTAGTAACAGATTTTCATTGCTTCCCTTGCAATGTGTGCGAGTTACAAAGGGGCAGATTTTTAGCTGCCATGAAGGGAAGGGATTTATAAGAATTAAAGGTAGTTAATGATTAGGATGGGCTCTCAAAACAGCAGGTACAGGCTGGTAAACACTGAGTGCCTTTGCAGGGCCTTCTGCAGCTGGTTGGATTTGGAGCCACTGTGAGTTTACTGGGGAGTTAAGTTATCAAATTGCAGTCACCCTCATGTAGAGAAGCAGGCAGTCTAATCTTAGAAGAGGAAATGGAAGAGATTTAGGCTTCTTTCCAGATACAGGGCTGCTTTGCTTATGGTCTTGAAACATTTTTACTTGGATTTCTGTTTCCAACTCTTTAAGATCAGAATGTTCTTACTGCACTTCCACAAATGAAATTATTTTTATCTGGTTATGCATTCAACAGATGTTAATTAAGTACTTACTAAGTTTGAAACATTGTTAGGTACTGTCAGGGATACAAAACCACTGTGAAAGATGCATACCTTAGTTACCCACAGAAACACAGAGCAAATCTCAGCAGTTGAGCAGGCTTGGGCTGGAGTGTACAGTTCTGTGCTTATCTAGAAATATAAGAGCAAGTACTTAGAACCTGTTCTTCACTTTTTTACTTTGCAGACGTGTCACATATCTAAATCACAGGGATTTAATTACCACACACCAGCCATTTCTTCTACATTGACAAAATCCATCTCATTAATGACGATCAGCCATCCTGGTTTGGACAGTGAGTATACTACTTTTGTAAAAAATTAAATGTACTTTAAATACTTTTTCTGTCAATTTTCTTACCTTAAGACCTGATAGCATGACCTTCAAAAATTTCCTTACCTTTTCCTCTGAATAAATGGCTCATCATTTAAATAGAAAAATTAAGATAGAATTCAGTTCTGTGGTCTTCCTTCTCTTGCTACCTAAAAATCTCCTTAATACATTAATAAATATATTATATTTTGGGGGCCTAAACCTAACATATTTTTTAAAACTTTATTTTGTAATAATGTTAGACTTTAAAATTAGTTGCAAAAACAATACAAAGAATTATCATATATTCTTCACTTGGGTCCCCAAATGTTAAGACACATGATGCTCTTATGTCTCAAGGATGCTCTCTTACTTTACCACAGAGCCATTATTCACATTTTATCCAGTGTTATTTTTCTGAGCTCTTCAAAAATGTCAAGTTCATGAAGGACAAAGAAAGACTGAAATAGAGTTTTAGTTAAGTGAGCGCCAAGGGGATTACATTGGAAACTGATTAATGGCACTGCATGCAAATTCAGGGTCCACTGGCTGTGAGGTTAGAGAGAGATGTCTGGTGGCCGACAACACAGGGTCTTTGCAAACAAAAGATGCTCAAAAATATATTTGCATTGGATGCAAATGCTTGTCACGGAAAGGCAACTTGCTCTTTGGGAAACACCACGTTTTTGTATTATTTTTAAAACACTGATTTTTCTTTTTAAATGAGTTGCCAATGTGAGGTCTTGATGTAAAGATTTAAATTCTCAACAAAGGCAGAATGATACATTACATTCCTTGCTAAAAGAGCAAGAACCCAGGAGTCTGAAGCAAAGGGAGTAAATAAACTGCTATTTCTGGTGCTTCTTCAGTGTCCCCTGACAAAGCCCCTGTTAAAAAGTTAGGGAAGAAGTAGCTGCCCTGCGTTCATGGGATGCTCTGTCTCCAGTCATGACTTCCTGAGTTTAATTCCCACAGTGGAGTTAAGACCTGTTGGCCAGTTCTCTTAACTTTGTTCTCCTTTTCATACGATTACTACTTCAAATACAAATCTGGCCTATTCGAGTAAAGGTGCCTAACATCACTTATTCTCAAAAACACAGGCATAACCTCACAGAACCGTAGCAGAAATAGCTTTAACTGCTTTTGTTGGGGTTTGGGTTTTGTTTTGATTGGGCTTTGGTTTAGAGGTTTTGCTGGTACAGAATGGAAATGATTTTAAGAAAATAGTTGATAGTGGATTCGATGGGCCTGGTGTGCCAAAGACAAGAAAGAGCCCTTTGGTGAGACATGCCAGCCCTCTGTACCCTCCTTCCAGGACTAGCCAGTGTGGTGGCCTGGTGGAGACTTTATTCCAATGACAGGAAACACCCAGCACCAGCAGATTGTGTCCCAAAGAGAGATCTTTTTCCTATATTTTGTCACACGTTCTCTGGCCTTAGGCATGAAATACTTCATTATTTTCCCCCCAAAAAGCAAGATGGTTTTTTACTATGTTTTCCTTTGCTAGCCAAACACTATAAATAATGTGGCTGACTCCCAAGAAACACTGCCCTTGAGTGCCAGAGGGGCTAGCTCACGGACCTTTGCCTCCTGTGGCCAGGATGTTGGTGCTCAGCTCTCTGAGAGAGACTGACAGCTGCCTTAAGTAAGCGTTCAGTCCTTTTGTTAAAATAGGGCATCTTCATCCTCATTTATAGTGTTCTTTGCATGCTGGTTTGGAGCAGGTTGGGGTCAGGAAGTCGTTGACTAGTCCCACCTCCTTCCCTGGTTCAGCATGTACTCTAATTGGAGGACAGTCACCTCTAATGACGCTGTTTCTCCTGAGTCCCTCCCCTTACACAATTAAGTTAATTTTCCCAACTGTATTTTTGTATTTTGCGCTAGAAACATGGTACATTTTTTACGAACAGGTGTAAAAAGCTGGGTAGTTGAACAGGAGACTAAAACTTCTGTTTCATGTGCTGTGCTTTTGAGTATCAGCGTAATTGGGTAGATAGTTCTAGATTTGCCACAGACTCAGCTCTCTAATTCTAGATTGCTTGAGTGCTGCATGAGCCATCTTTGGTGATGGTCTTCCTAGCTGAAACTATCATGATTACTGTGTACACAGCGATTTTACCGCCTCCAGTGTTCAGTACACTTCGCATATTTTAACTCGCACTTTATCGCAAGCCCATTTAGTGCCTTTGGGACCTGGGCTAGATACTGAAACACTTTGCCTCAATTATTTGAACTATTAAACAGCGATAATAATGTGATGTGGCTTAAATGTGAATGTATTTAAAGTCCTGAGCAGGTTTCCTGCCTTATAATAAGTACTTGTTTTCGTTAGGGAGTGAGTTAGTTCCTAGTGCCCAAAACAGAGCCCAGACCCATTTCTCTCTGCCCAGCTTCAGCAGTGTGAAAGAAACGAGGACGGCGTCCCTCATGTTCTTTAACTGGCTGTCTCTAATGAACACCCGTGTCTAGGAGCAAAGCGCTTTCTGAAATCACCTTCGCTCACTGCTGTCCAGCTTGCTCCCTTGCTCGATCTTCTTTAAAGAAATGAGCTGCTCCTCCCAGTCTTTCACGCTTACACATTTCTGAGAGTGTTACTGGGCTGCTGTCTGGAATGCCTTGTGTCATTTGCTAGATGAGAAAAACAGACAAACCCCTAGCGCTCTTTCTAAGCTGGGATCTGTTGCAAAAATCTATTGATGTGGAGGAAAATATTGAGTAAAGGTGGTGACTCAAATATTTCGCTCTCCTTTTTTGGGGTATCAGATAGATTGCCGACAGCTTATTGAGGGACCACTGACTCATGTCTTGGATTTGCTGTGTTGGTGGGAGGAACATGATGGAGCATCTTGCTGGCTCCTTCTGGAGAATCAAGGTAGCCTGGTGCTGCCTGTGTCATAAGGGAAAGATGCCAGGAGGGCTCACCCTCACCATCCGCTCCTGGAGGTGTGTTTGCATCACTCCTTGCATCAGAGAGGATTGGGTGGAGGCTCCCAGCCTGCCAGAGACTTACATGGTTTCCACTTAGAATTTAAAGAGTCAAGTTCATTTCTGCCATACAGAGTAATTCAGTTTTTAAACTTGTCATTGCTTGCATGCAGAAGGTGCCTACAAACTGTAGAGAAGCTGCTTGATTGATTCTATCCCTGGAATAACTAACCCTAGCACATTAGCGGGGATAATGTTGCAAGGAGAGTCATACCCATGAGATGTTTTACCTTCACAGGCTTCTTTCATGAATTTCTTTTTCCCCTTCATTTTGCTTGGTTGTCACACAGAAGGGTGTTCACCAGGGGCACTTGTCCTTGGGGTCAGTCGTATGCCCTCGCTCCATGTGTGGGAATTGGCCAGGTTCCTTATGTGTGCCTTGATGGGGACCCTGGCTTATGATTGGAAGGCTTAATTAGACTGTGGTGGCGAAGTCCATCTGGAGAGCTGCACTGTGTCATTTACATGTGTGACAAGCACCAGGTCAGAAAAGATGAACAATCCACGGGGCCGAAGAGCAGGGTGCACCTCTGGGGAAGTTAGGCATCAGTGCTAATGAGGGTATTTTATCTCTACTTTCTCTGCTAATTTCCTCTCTGTTTTTAAACTGGCCAGGGGGATGAGAATATATTGGAATACACATATTTTCTGACAGTGCTTCTAATTGGAAAAGGTGACACGGACAGATATGTTAGGGCATAAACTGAGTCAGGCAGATGGAGTTTTTCCATTGGTCTTTTGGTTGAGTTGCAGAATATATACATGGTTATTTAAGTATGTGATATATTACATATGTTACATACATACACATTTTAATTTGGGGATAAGTAATATCAACATTGAGACCAAAAGAAAGCAAGGGATTTGTTCAGTGAATTAGTATGTGGAAAGCAGGACTGGGGGCTTTGGGCTTGTTATCTGAGGGCAGTGGAGTGCTGTAAGTTGATTAAATTGATTTATTACTTGAGTGAAACACTTTATATAGACCACCCTGGAGAGCGTGTTGGGTAGGAGAGGCGGGCAGAGCAATGCAGAGCTATTGCAGGATTCAGATGGGAGATTTGGTGATCTGAACTGGGCCTAGAGTAATGGCAGCAGGGAGAAGTTGGTGTTGAGAAAATTCAAGAAGACAAAATCCAAAGGACTGAGTGAGCTGTGATGTAAGGATTCCCATTTCTGTTCTGAATAATGAGTTAGATTTAGGTACCACTCCGCCAAGTGAAGGGTTGGTTATAGGTGGAGCAGCAGGTCCAGAGGAAAGATAGGTTTACTTAGGTACTTGGTCTGCTTGAGCTGCATGTGGAACGCCCACCCCAGGTGAGCAGTGAGGTGAACCTGTCGTGAGCTCAAAAGACAGACCTGGCCTGAAGACTGCAGTTAAGAGGCAGGAGTGAATGAGGAATTTGGGGTGAGGAGAAAGAGAGCCAGGTGCAGTTTTACTCTGAAGGAAAAAAGAAAAAACTCCAGCTATAAATTATAACCATTAAAAATAATTTAGGTCTTGCCCTGGCTGGTGTGGCTCAGTGGATTGAGTGTCACTGATTTGAGTCAGGGCACCTGCCTGGGCTGCAGGCCAGGTCCCTAGTTGGGGGCACATGAAAGGCAACCACACATTGATGTTTCTCTCCCTCTCTTTCTCCCTTGCTTTCCCTCTGTCTAAAAATAAATAAAATCTTTAAAAAAAATTTAGTTCTTGTTTCGTAATCTAACAAGTTCATATTTGTTGAATGAATTTTTTAAAGCTGCGTTAGAATCCTGTATGTTCAAAAATAAAGATGAAAATGTGAATAAGTTGCATTGTCCTCCCAGACAGCCTCTCTGGGAACCATACAGGCCAGTGACACTGTACTGTCCTGCGTGGGATGGAGGTGCCTTCTGCATTGTCCGGGTGTAATCTGCGCCTGTTCTAATGCCCCCTGTTAACCCACTTCTCAGCCCTGCCGCCACCGCCGCCGCCCACGAGGCAGATCTCCTTCTCCATCAGCATCTCTCCGCTCCTTAAGTCTAAAACTCTCTTTTCTCTGGGCTCTTCTCATTCCAGCGATGAGGAGGAGGAGTTACAGTGTAAGTAAGCAACCCTGGGATCCAGGGGCTGCTCTCCTGCGCCTGACAAGCACTGAGAATGCTCTTGGCTTGGCACTAAGAAGTTGTTTGGGGACCTTTATCCCCCTGCATGCCCTCATGTCTAAACCATTTATCATCATGCTTTGCTTTGAAAATTAATTTGATAAGACAATTTTGGTCTTCTGTACACTACGTACACATTAATCCGGTGGCCAGATTCCAGGGCACGAGCTTCCGTCCCAGGACACAAATGCCTTCCTGGGCACCAGCGGTATGTTCCCATCCCACCTTGTGCCTTCCGTAATACTGAGTGCTGATTTCACAGAACTTTCTGTTTGATGATGTGATCTTCATCGTTCCTTGTTTCACTTACTTGGTCTCATAGGACAGATCTCTAGATGCCCACCTGTGCTGTTTACCACCTAATGTTAATTTTTTTCTTCTCACCTTTTCCTCCTATCTTCTTTCCTTGAAATTTTTTTTTTTAGTCCTTTCCTATACTGTGGGTTTCAGATGAATATGTCCTTACTTGGCAATACCTAGTTTAAAAACTTTACAGGGTGTCAGTTTTAGTAAACTTGGAACGGAAATGAATCCATCCTTTCATGAAAATTAACTGTTTTCAATTGTGCAAGATTTCTACAGTATTCCAGGATTATTATTTTTAATGGAAAATTATTTCTAATATAAAGTTAAATAGTGAATTGCCTTCATTTCATGTAACTAATGAGTCCCATGCAATTATAATATCTACACGATAGAGCACCCTAATTCTCGACTGCTTGCTGACCCTGAGTTTCAGCAATATTTATTTAATCATTTAATATTTAAATATTATTACAGTTTAATATTTAAGCACTATTAAGCCCAGGTGACATTTTTGCATTCTTCTTAAAGTACCTTATACACAGAAACACAGAGTATAGTTCATTTCCTTTTAGTGCAGGCCTTACTTACATTCAGTACTTTTTCACAATTAAAAGAGATTTGGTAAATAGGCACACAGTAAGATACCACTTTTTACCAGTTGTAAGAGGGAAGTTGTGAGAATCCACTTACAACTTTGAGGGTTCAGAAATTCTCGAGGCTCTTTCATGTCAACATATTGATGATACTGTGGAAAATAGGTCAGGTGGCAGAAGAAAACAAAAGTCCCAGCAAATTTCTTCTACCTCTAATAGAAAATTTTGGTGGACTCATCAAAGTGCAGGGCCTTTGAAGAAACCTTCGAATCATATCCCATCTTCCTCAAAATGTGTTCCTTAAACTCAGAACTACCAGTGAGAATTGGAGTCGGGGGGGCAGAGGAAGAATCAGAAGAGGTGGTTTTAGGGCCACATAAATTTAGGAAACTGGCTGAAGCAGTTTTCAAATGGTGATGTGGACATTGCGAATTCGTAAGGCAGTGTCCACTGTGCTGTGTTTGAAGACTGATGAACAGGTGCCCTTTGATGGCAGGTTTTGTTGCTTCTGTGAGTACTTACATCATGGAAGTCACATTGGCTCTTCCATCCCTTTCAGGGGCGTCAGACTCACTTTCACTGGGGCCACATCAGCCTCACGGTTGCCTTCAAAGGGCCGAATGTGATTTTAGGACTGTATAAATGTAACTACTCCTTAAGAGCTGAGTGAGAGCTCGGTGCTGCTGCCAGGTAGAAACAAAGTGGAGGCCCGGATGTGGCCTGCGGGCCTTGTGTTTGCCACCTGTGTCTTAGATGCTCTGAAAACCTGACCACGCTAAGAATTTCAGAGCCACGGTGGGTTAATGACTTTTCAAAAACCACATCCAAAAGATTATAGTAAATGAATAAAAAATTTTCAGCAATGACAAAGTTGGAAACTGTTGCAGAAGCCGTAGATTCTCCCAGTGTTCAGTTATGTGCTGTTTTTACAGTTTTTAATTTATTCAGCCCAAATCTGCTGTTAGCCTGTCTCTGGCCAGGCTCTGTGCTGGTTGGTATTTTTATGGATTTCATTTTCAGTTTGTTCATATCACTACTGTGGTAACTTACCAGGTCATTGCTTAAGTGTACAACAGAGTCCCAGCAGCCTGAGAGAGCTTAATGCTGCTTGTAATGTTCAAGGCTCCATTGGGTGGAAAAAGTTTTAAAGGCGCTGATCTGAACCGTACTTTGGGTTTTTTGTTGTTGTTGTTGTTGGTTTGTTTTGTTTAAGCTAAGGCCTCCTGAGGTTAACATGCTGATGATTTCAGACCTAGACCATGCCGAACTGGGGGCAGGTCCCGGATTTTATTCTTCTTAATGGGCTCATCTGCCCCTCTCACCTGGCTGTTACCACGCATGATCAGTGAAACAGAAGAACCCCAAGTAGGTAAAAGACAAACTATATAGAAAGCAGTCTTTTTAAAGACTTAAGAGTTTAAGTTTCTTATGGATTATTCCCACCTGTTAGCTATTTACTTAGTAATAACTACAGTTTTGCCTTTCTGTTCAGAATCTAGAATGATTTGGGAACTTAAGGGTTAAAAAGAGTGGTATTCCTTCTGTTTGTTCGACTTAGTATTGCCCTGCTGTCTGACTTGGCCTTAGTTTTAATGACCCGCTTCAGTGTATGGCCTGGTGGTTGTGGGATGGGGGAGGATGGACCTGCGCTACTCATTTGATCCAGCACCGACCTGGAGAGGGCCTGCGCGCCTGCGCCAGCCCCTCCTCTTACAGAGAGGAAACGAAATCCTCACCCCAGATTGGTGGCATGCCCCAGACCATATTAGCCAGCTCAGACTCTACTTCCTGGAATGTTCAGGAACATACCAAATACGTGTTAGCTAGATTTTCAGTGTAGAAAGAACTACCTGAGAGCAAAATTAACAGAATGTGATATTCAATTTCCCATTTTGTATTCTTCCTGTGACATCATGTCAGAATGATGACCTATGGGAACTGAACATTTGATAAGAACAAGAATTAAACATGTGTCTTATCTTAGTTTGAACATTAGGAAAATGTCTTGATTTGGGGTTTGTTCAGTTACTCGAATCCTGGATTAAACTTCTTTCTTGGGAAATTCACTCCCTGTCACAATTCTGATTTGAGGGTTTCAGGTTTAATTTTTCTTCTACCAAACCCTTAGAAGGAGAAGGTACCATGCACTGACTTTCAAATGCTGTCTCTGCTTTATCTATGTCATTGTAAACATTTTAGACATTTTCTCTGCCCTTCGGGTACAGCCCTTTGGTTCTAACATTTCTCTGCTGTTTTTGTCTTCTAGATTCCCAGCCTTTCCACAGCACCAGTGCTAACCTGACAGAGAGGTACCAGACATTTATTTGTTACTCTTTTTTCCAAAGGGAAATGAAGGAAATCCAGACTGTGTTGTGGCATTTAACTAAGTGAACTAAGTTTGTGGAGTTCGTTGGATTCTCACTTTCTGGAGTGATAAGTCCGGAACGATGGTTAGAAGGGGTTGGTAATGAAGACTCTGCCGTTTCTAAATGTCTTCAGTGCTTTTCCACTGTCGTTACTCTTTCGAATGATGAAGGTTATTGTGTGCATTTATTCGCATAAGAAACACTTCTTTTTGACTTTATGAACATTTGTACTCTTTGCTTATGGGGGTTTTTAATTCGTAAGTCTAACAACAGTTTGTGTGTGTGTGTGTGTGTGTGTGTGTGTGTGTGTATGTGTGTATTCCCCCTGGTCCTCTAGGGCCATGCTCTAAAACCCTCAGTGGGTGCCTGAAACTGTGGATGGTACTGACCTCTGTACATACTATATTTTTTCTGCACATATGAATAATAAAGTTTAATTTATATATTGTGCACAGTAAGAGATTCACAATAAGTAATAAAATTGTGTAGTTATAGCAACATATTGTAAGGAAAGTTACATGAATAAGGTCTTTCTCAGAGTCTCTAAACCATACTGGACTCCCCCTTCTTGTGCTGATGTGGGAAGAAGCAACACTTTTGGCAATAGAACAGGGGCGTTGCTGGGCTGTGCTCCTCTCAGATGACGTTGCAGCTCACCGTTCAGCAGCCTCTGTCCATCTCTTACTCTGCCTCCCATTTTCCGTGAGGTGTAAGGTGACTGAATTGTAGGAAAGAGAATTTGTGATGAAAATGGTTACAAAGAATTTTGTTTAATTTTTAGAAAATAACTTCTGTAGTCTTTTTTTTTTTTAAGTCAATCTTTTTGGTTTTTTGTAGTATAACAGAAGAGAACTACAATTTCCTGCCCCAGAGCCCCTCCAAGAAGGACTTTGAAGGGAAGAGTGGCACGAAAGTCAGCCGCACTTTCAGCTACATCAAAAATAAAATGTCCAGCAGTAAAAAAAGCAAAGTGAGTACTGTCGTGGGCATTCCTTGCATGACCTCGCAGTCAGTCACCCAGAGGCTCCTGTCACAGCTTGCCTGCACCTGAGAACTAATGCGGGGTGAGGATGCATGGGCGTAGATTCAGAGAAACACTGTAAGATAGCGTGTTAATGGAAGAAAAATAACAGCAAGAAAAATAACAAGAGGCAATACCACTGAGTTTCACCACATGCTAAGAAATTTTCACACATTATCTCACGTGTCTCGCTTTTGTGGGACCGAGACACCATGTCTAGGTGCCTGTGTGGCCCTGATGTGGAACCGGAGGTCCAGGTGCCGAAATCTGTCATCAGGTTTGCAGAGCCACTGCAGGGGCTTAGGCCAAGATCCGGGGACAGAAGATACTTACTTACATTTGGGTTTAGAGATCAGAAAGATGGTCCCACAGAAAATAATAAGAACTTTTAAGACAAACTTGAATTCTTAGATCTCTTCCTAACCAGGAGCATGCTGCAGTCCATCCTCTGTAGTGCCTGAGGTTCGGATAACATGTGTACGCGTTTTTGTAGAGTTGTTAAGTTTTCCATGCTTGTTATAAGAATAATTAAAACATAAAAATAAGAAAATAAAAATCACTGGTAATAACCCCACACCGAGATAAATGCTCTTTTAATCTGCTTTTAAACTTTATTTTGTTTTTTCTCATTTATTTATTTATTTATTTAGTTTTAGAGAGAGGGGAAGGAAGGGAGAAAGAGAGGAAGAGAAACATCCATGTGTGGTTGCCTCTCATGCACCCCCTACTGGGGACCTGGCCCGCAACCCAGCCATGTGCCCTGGACTGGAATCGAACCAGTGGCCCTTTGGTTCACAGGCCAGTGTTCAGTCCACTGAGCCACACCAGCCAGGGTGACTTTTAAACTGTATTTTAAAGAGAAAGAAAGAAAAGGAGATAACATATCGATTCCCAGTGCTAGGCAAAAACTTTCAGCATCCCACTGCTGCAGCCCTGCATTTATTTATCCCCTGAGCCAGCCTCCTACAAAATAAGAAAAAAGTGAAAAATACTGGAAATCAGTTAAAGAGCTCCTACCGAGGAACCACTATGTACACGTTTTGTGTGTGTGTGTGTGGGGGGGGGGGGCGGGCACATATGCAGGTGCACACAGACACACTCAGAAGTGGGGGAGTAAATGCTCAGGGTCCTGCTGTAAACACGCACCTCCCCACAAACCTTCCCCCCCGCCCCGCCCCCAAAACCAAACCACAGACTTCTTAGGCCCTCAGTTAAGTGGGATGGTCGAAATATAGCTGATGTATTTTCCTGGGTTTTGCAAATAGGATCTCTTTTAGAAAACACTAGGTTTGCTCAACAGTCAAAGGAGATTTTCCATACAACCTGCCACCAGAGTTGGTTTCTGTTTTCACTTCTGTGGTTCAAGTGCAGGATGGACAGGAATGGGGCCATCAGAAAATTAGAAGAGAACGCAGAGAATCTAGCAAGTGGTGTCTAGAATAACTACATAGAAGTATTAACTTCATAGCCTTGTTTTCTAAGTCAGAGATAAGGTTAAAGAGGGCAGAATGCTCAGTGGTGTTCCACATACGGGCAGCAAGGCTTAAAACAGAGCCGTGTGTATTTTACTTATCACTGCTGGCTCGGACACTCGTCAGCATCAGCAAAAGAAAGTCTCCTTGGAAAGGTCGCTACGTATTGGCCAAATGTTAGAGTGACTTCTGTAGTCTCAGTGTTCTTCTGGGTGCTAACACGTAGTCCCTTGAAAAATGATATGATCTATTCATATGATTTCGAAATGTTTTTAAACTGGAATATCTCTTTCAAATGAACGGATAATTGGAAGACCAGTGACTAAGTGGAGGTTGCCCTCCCTGTCAGCCCCGCGGCAACCCTGGCTTGCAGGCGCAGCGGTGAGTTCACTGGCCATGGCATTGCTGAGGTAACACCAACAGACATGAGGAGGGTGATGTAAGCGTGAACTTAGGTCCTGGAACCTGACCTTTAAAAGTCATCCCGGACCCCTGCTGTACGACCTGCAGCACAAAGCAGCATGCTGCAGGTCACAGAACTCTGGGTAACATTAAGGCAGAGGCTCTCGAGGTCTCAGTTCCAGCAGGAAGGCCTCTCCCCTGCTCCCTCTTAAGCAAAATCTGCTACTGAAAGTATCTTTTTCTTCATGACTCTTTTAATAAGCAGAGGACTGGCGTTTCGCTCCTGGGAGGGTGAAGAGAAAGGGCAGGAGAAAAGAAGGTAGTTTGTGTGAGAGGGAAGTTTGTCATCACTGGCAGAAGCAGGATTGGCTAAGCTCTTATCAGAACAACAACATTCTTTTGCAATGAGCTGGTTCCTGTTTCCCTCTCGGCTTCACAATTGACCTTTGGGGGCTGGTGCTATCTCTAGCAATGGAAACTCAAAAAAATGACAAGCCTCTAAGCCTAGATTGCAATCTGTTGCATGTTGTCAGGTGTTTGGAGTCGCCGGGTGACCAAATATATTAAGATGTTTAAGAGTCACCTTTTGTAACTGTTACCAGCTAACCTTAAATGCCATTTTTTTTTTTTTTTAGAACCTCCAGCAGAATAGCTTGGCTTCTGCCAATATACCAAAAGATAGTAAGAAATACAGGAAATACCAAAGTGGCATGTTTTAAATTACGGTGAATGCCCTGTGTTTATATACCGCTGTGCCGCCCGGAGAGTTGCTGTGCAGAAGGGCTTCGTTCTCTGAACGACGGCACACAAATGAGTGAGCATTTTCTTAGAACACACTAACTCAGCTGACTTCCCAGCTACCAAATAATGTTACTTCTCGATAATGTTAAAAATTAGGAATGCTTATTTTATGAAAATGATACATTTTACTTTTAAATTATTTTTTAAAGAGATGCTATTAGATCTCATCTAATCTGCTTTTACTCATTTATTGCACAGTGTAACCATTCCTACTTTTTTCTTAAAGGAAAAGTTTCAGCATTTGCTGCAGATTATATTAAATCACCACCTCTAATTCTTAAAGTCTTTAAGAATGGTTTGGAAATTTCTGCTTTCCTTACAATCAAGCATGCTATATAGTCACACACAATAAAGTAATTTGTAGTTATTAACTGAGATATAATCAGCATGTTGTTATGTTAATTTATAATATGGGATAATAAACAATTGTTAAATTATATTCAGAGGAGCCCAAAGCCACCCACAGGTGGCAAATGGTTCACCTTCCTGGATAATCCTGTTTGTCTGTAGCATTGGGCTACATGTGTGTAGGATTTGAGAAACTGAGACTAATCCTTCGCATGTCCTTTTAAGAATTAACCAATAACTGGCATGAGTTAACAGATAAATATGTTGGGTGTGTTTTTGAAGCAGAGGGCCTGAACAGGAGGTACAACAGGAAGACTGACAGTTTCTGCTTTTGTGGAGTTTTGCACCTTTGAGAGATAGGACTGTCTCCTGCTGAGTGCATCTGCCCGCCACAGTGTTCAAACAGCGGCGAGCATGATGCTCTCCTGCGTAAGGAGAGTGGAGGGGCCCTCTTTAAAGCAGCCTAGCACACTGATTCCCTTTTTCTTTTTCCTTTTTCTTTTTCCTAGGCTCTCCCCTCTGCAGACAACTAGGTGATGGTTAGAAATATTTTAGCAAGTTCTTAATCTCACTCCTTCCTTCTTTGATTAGAATTCTGCAGAATGACAGTCGCATAATCTCAGTGTGTTTCACGTTTCAATTGCTTGTCTAAATTGGTAGATTTTAGAAGGATGAAAAATTATTTTTCTTCATAGTATCCTAGGGTAGTTGTTGTCTGTACCCTCCCCTTTAAACACTTCCAGCTTCCATTTCCCGGCACATGGCGAAAGCTTTTTGTCAGTTGTTAAACAGGGAAAAGTCCAATTTCAGGAAACAGCCCATTTATACTTACCACAGAAAACTTCACTAAAAAGTTTCTTAGGAAACGTACTGCTTTTTCTAAAATGAGGTGGATGTTTTTAAGTGGGTGAAATGTGTTCCCTTGCTTCCAGTGTTTAAAAAGTGGCTTCAGTCCTCACCAGCGTTCCCATCTTGCAACTTCAGCACCATGCACACATTTTGGGGAATTAGTTTTGTTTTATTTCCTGTATCCTCTGTCACTAGGGTGTCTGGCTTCCCTGGCAGCATTTGAATAGTTGAGCTTGTGTTGAGGAAGCAAGCAGCCTCAGCCCTCCTCCCTCCTTTCCTTTCTCAACCAGTCTCTGGCTTCCTCGGACGGCTTCTCTAAGGGTTGTCTAATGACAGTGCGCAGCTGCCGGGCTCTGCCCTGCCGGCATGAGCCCCTCCTTCTGTGAGAGCACACTTCCTGGCATGGGGGTTCGTCATGTCAGTTAAATGGGGTCGGTTTCATGAGGTGCCCCTCATAACTGTGCGATTCGTAGGACCGAAGCATGGTGAGGTAAGAGCTGAACTTCTTTAAAGCACCAAATTCTAATACGTGGAGAGAGACAGACAGTGGGGCTTACTGTTTGGTTTAGTTTTTTTTTTCTTGGAAGGACTGTGTCAGGCTGTTGCAGAAGAGGATAGTATTTATTATGTGTTCAGACTTGAACATGGTTGTGAGGTTTGAGAGAAGGAGTTGCCGTGGATTTGTTTTGCCCGTGGAGCATGCATGAGCTTTCTTGAGCAAAAAGTCAGATGCTTTTCAGTTGAAATCTTACCTATGGAAAAGCCTTCAGCAAAATTTATTTAAAAGAAAGAAGTTACTTGAAAAACTCAATTTTTGTTATTGGAGTTTTATGTACTTCAGAGGTTACTAATTTCCACTGAGAACAGCTTCCTGTTTTGTAAAGAGAAGTACATTAGTTTTTCTCCTTTCCTCTCTTGTTACTTTTTTATACTTACAAAGTATCAATTCAGCACTTAGAAAGAACTTTACGTGAATCATAGACTTAGCAAACATTTGTCTTCTGAGTAGGAAGTCAGAGGAGCTGGGATCTGCTCATCATTTGCTGTGTGACCTTTCATGAGTCAACAAACCTCTCCAGTTCTTGGCAGTACAACGACGTGAATGGGAGCCGAGCTGTAGAGCCGAGCTGTAGAGTTGGCCAGATCTGGATCTTAACTCCAGCTCAGGCAGTTATTGGTGTATGGCCTTGAATGCAGTATTAGACATCCCTAAGCCTCAAACTCCTCAGATGTAAAATAGAGATAATAACCAGTACTCACTACTTCATGGGGTTGTTACAAGAAAATACATGTGAGTTGCTTATGACAGTGCTTGGTGCATAGTAACTATTCAAAAAATTGAGCTGTTATTATTTTTATCTTCTCAGTTGTAAAGTGGGACATTAGTGTCCACTCTACCTACTTCAGAGTTGTTGGAACAGGTGAAATAATGTATGTACAAGGCATTGATTCAGAATGTTAAGGCAATTAATTAGTAGTTGTCATAATCACTGACTCTGGGGCACTTGTTTTCCAGGAAATTTTAGAGTGCCACAGTGGTGTCATATTCCCTAGAAATTGGGTACCCCACCATTAGTGATTATGACAACTGCTTAAATGCATTCTGTGAATTGTAGTTCATGGTCCATTGGTTTGAAAGGAAATCATTCCGTTGATATTGACTAATGAGCCAAATCCTCTGCCTGTCAAGAACCATTCATGGCAAGCATGATTACACCCCATAATCCCAGCCTCCCAAGAGCAGTGCGCCCCTGAGATGTCCCTGACTGCCTTAGATGTTTGGTTAGGATCTAGCACTCAGCACTATTAAGTTTTCAGAGTTTAAATTCCTCCTCCCAATTGGAAAATTAAGCCAATGTTAACATGTGTGAACCTTGCAATTCCAATTAGTAACAGCTGTGCTTGTATACATAGGGGGCATTTAACATTTCTGGCCAGAGTAAGAGAGAAAACCTCAGAGGTGTGCCCTCACTTGAGATTCGTGATCAGTGTGATTTTTTTCCCTGCTGCTCGATCGTCTTTCCTTTTGCTCAGGCCGCTCCCAGAATTGCTGCCGGCCCTTCATCTGCCCCTGCCTGCAGCTGGCCCTGAACTCCTTGCCCATTTGCCATGTGGGCTGGGCTTTGGCTTACTAAGGAGGATTCTTGGCCACTCCAGACATGTCCTACGCTAACATTAGAAGCCTCTTTCCGGTGTCTAGTGCACCAGCTTCCTCTTAACTTTTGTTCAAAGCCGTGGGCAGCACCCGCTGCTGACCACATGCCACCTGGGTTACGTAGGACAAGGGAAGACGTGCTGGTGTTCAATTAATTATTGATTGTTTTCTTTGGCAGGAAAAGGAAAAAGAGAAAGATAAAATTAAGGAGAAGGAGAAAGATTCTAAAGAGAAGGAGAAGGACAAGAAGAACTTCAATGGCCACTCTTTCAGCTCCATGCCTGTCGTGGGCCCGATCAGCTGCAGCCAGTGCACCAAGCCTTTCACCAACAGAGATGCCTACGCTTGTGCAAGTAAGGGCCGTGCTGCTTCCTCTCTCGGCTCAGGGAGGTTCATTTCTCATTTCCTGTCCATCCCACCCCCTTATCTCTTCCTCGTTTTGGGGGAGAAGCAGTCCTTTTTGTATCTTTCCTTAAACACCAGGAGGAAGAGCATTCTCAATGTAGGGCATGGAGCCTGTGTTTTTTCAGAGAGCCCCAATTTCAGACATTCCACTGCTTGCCCTTAAGCCTGTTCCGGAAGTCTGTGTCCATGTCAGAACCATCTCTGGGGCTACCAACCTCAAAGCCCCTCAGTAGGCCCATGTCAGGTCACGTGTGCTCAACTTTTCTTTCTGGCACTTTGGTGTGTGCTTCAGCCATCCATCAGGGTCAGGTTGTGCAGCCTGCCAAGAGAGAGGACCATCACACGCAGGGGTGTTCTGCATTGAACTATTGCTGACCTGCTGAAACCGTCTGAAAGATGAGTCTGTTAGCTGGGTGTGGTTCCTGCCTTTGATAAGACACCTCCCTAAGACAGAGGTCAGCGGACTGTTTCTGTCAGCGACCAGATAGCAGATATCTTAGACCTTGTGGCCACCATAACTCTGCTGGGTCAGTGCGAAAGCAGCCAGAGGCAGGACATAAACTGATCAGTGTGACTGTTCCATGCTTGTGTAGTAAAGTGGAGAAACTTCACTTGCAGACAGTGAAATTTGCACTCCGTGTCATTTTCAGGTGTCATGGCCTATTAATTTTTTATATTTTTTCAACCATTTAAAAATATTGGTAACTCATGGCCCCTACGAAAATAGACCACAGGCCAGCTTTGACCCCCAGGCACTGATTTGCAGACACCTGTTCCAAGACATGACATCTAGAAATTTTGTCGTACAGATAGAAAGTGACCATCTTTGTTATACACACCAAGGCAAATCAAGGAGGCTTCTGAGGTCAGATGTATGCAGAGTCTGCAGGTCAGCCCCCCAGGCCCAGCCGAGTCACCCCCAGGGCTGTGGCCCTTAGTATCACATTATGCCTGTACCCAGCACAGACTGACTAGTGTGTGATTCAGGCTCCGAGGAGCGTTTCTCAGACTGTGATGTCATGGCGTCATCTCCTGTTCAGTCCTTGTGTGGAGTATGCCAGTGATTTGTTACTGAGAATAGTTCCCTTTTTGTAATTGAAAATTCTTACAAGTTTATTTGAGCAGATTAGAAGTTACTACAATAATAATTTCCAGTCTCTGCTCTCTTGACTAGAAGACAAGAGTGGGGTGACAGCTACCACATAGCCCGCAGCCTGTCTTATCTGTGCTTCAGCTGTTGTGACTTTCTAAAGGACAGACTGTGTCCCATACTCTTGTAAAATGACTTTTGTGGACATATTATACCCCAGATGTTGTCTGCAGCCCTCTTTGTTTTATTGTCCTATTTAAAAAAACAAAAAACAAAACCTCTTAGGGACTGTCATCTAAATCTTTATGCCTCCTTCTGGGTAGGTATCATGCACACTTGTCCTCCTTCACGTGTGACTCACCAGCAAGCTGAGAACTCCAGCGTAGTAAGTTTTATGTGCCCTCCAGGGAACAAGAGACTGTCACTGTCAGTGTGTTTGTTGTGGAGCCCTGGTTCTGATAGGACCATGCCGAGGACACCTGTCGTGTGTCTCCAGGGTAGTTACTTAGCTGGACACAGCCCACCTCTCGGTGATGGGGTAACTTGGTTGCCTAGCGCAGTCTCAGCAAGCACTTGTCTGCTTTTTTCCTGCCATTAACAAATGTTTAGCCTTCTCTCACAGGGTTTATATATTTAACATAAAAATTATGCAGGTGCCCTGTACAGTACTGACAGAGAGCTCATTCTGGGACTCAGAGAAGTCAGATTTGCCATTTTCTTGTTCTCTGGTTAGTTATTAAGATTGTTATTTATACTTACTGTCTTAGAGTTGTAGTTTCTTTTTAGGACTTTGTGTCAGTCTCTTCTTCCCTCCAGAAACTCTCGTGTCGCAGGTGGAGTGAAGCTGCTTAACATACAGGCTGAGGGAGGCCCCAGCATGTCTGTCTGTACATTTACTCCATTTCTCTTTTCAATCAGTGTGAATGAGAGCTGAAAAATTTTCCTCCTGTCTTCCAGAGAATCACTTTGTGAATCCCTCCTGCCAAGTGCCCGTTCTTTGTGGGGGGGAGCTCTGGTCTCGGAGAAAAACAGGGTGGGATCGTATTTCTTGATTGGCAGTATGAACTTGATAGTCAAGGAGCTTCATCAGTAAAGCAGACTGAACACCTGCTTTATGCTATAAAACAGAAAAAAGTTTGATAAAGTACATTCTTTTAACAAAACCTAATAACAAACTGAGCCCTCAGAAAGGAAAGTACCTGAAGGAACTCAGAATTACAGCAATAAAGAGCACCCCCCTCACTTGGGGATAGGATGTGTGGCTTCGGGTCACACAGTGGGCGCTGGAACTGAGCCCCTGAATAAACCAAGAATTTTAAAGACTCACATTCATACCGAAGGACCTAGAACTGCGACCCGCCCCCCCCCAACCCAGCTATTCAGAAGCAGCAAGGCAACAGGACCCTGAGTGAGAATTCTGCACCACACATGAAATCTGGGGTTAAAACTTATACCCTCCATCTGTGCTGGAACCCCAAGCTCAGAAATTTTCACTAGAGGTTTCATGGAATCCCAGTCCAGGAATGGAGAAACCCTGAAGGCTCCCAGCTGCAGCAAACACAGAACTGCACCACAGGCATCGGGGCGCCGTGGGAGGGAAACAGCCCTAGAAAGCTGGAGCTGGGCCGAGATAAAAACTGCATAAGCACCACACACAGAGGTAAACTACCGTGAGGAAGAGTTTGCAGGGCCCAAGTAAGAGAAGATGTTGAGAATTATTAAAAGGTTAAAATGAATAGACTCCCCAATGAAAGGGTGTCATACAACTGAGGTGTAGAGTTAAACAGTGACTGAATAAAACTGGAAGAATCAAAGCAAGTCCTTGAAGGATCTTCATGGAGATCTCTCACATAATTTCAGTGTCCCACTTCATCAGTGGGTTGTTGTGATTTATATTCTTCTAGAAAAGGAGGAAATGGCTTTTGCTGTGTCACCTGGGTTAGTTAGGGGAGAGCTGGGTGCATAATCCAGGGAACCCTGATGACTTCGACAGGGTTTATATTTTTACATTCAATTATCAGTAATTAGGCCCTTGAGGTTTTTTAATCGTAAATGAAGTTACTCAGTAAAGATCAGTTTCCTGAACTCTTCAAAGTACTGTGGTTGGTATTGTGATTCATTCAGAAGTGGTCTGTTAGCAAGTGTTTATTGAGCAGCAACATGTGCCAGGTACCTTTCATTCCTTTTTGAGGGTGGGTGACATATAGCATTGTGTAAATTCAAGGTGTACAGCATATTAATTTGATACCTTTGTACGAGGTAATCTGATGGCCACTGCAGCTGTGTTTAGCAACTCTCTCACATCCCATGATTACCCTTTCTTTTTAGTGGTTGCAATAATTAGAGGCTCCTTTCTCAGGCTGCTTACACAGCAGCTTATAAAAAAGAGGTCTCAATGTATAATCCTTGGTACTTGCTCATTGCAGCATTATTCATAATGTAGAAAAATATGACCTACTCATTAGGTCATATTCATTAGGTCAGATGGAACACTGGGCTGACTCTGAGGAGCATAGGATGGATCAGGGGTCGGCAGACGTTCTTGAGAAGGAGTTGACAGTGGTGTGTTGGGCTTGTGGCAGGAAAGCAGCCACGGGTGAGACAAGAAGTGAATGTGGCTGTTGTGTTCCATAGAACTGTGCTCACTAATGGAGGCGGGCTGGATGTGGCCCTCAGACTGTGCCCTGCCAGCCACTGGGGTTGGATCTACAGGCACAAACAGGTGTCCTAGACTTATGGGTGAGTGGAAAAGGCCACAAATTCTGTATGTATTCCACTTTGTAGAAAACAAGTAAACCTTATTCATTTGTGTAAATATACAAGACCAAACTGTTAACACTTTGAAGAAGGAGATTAGGAGAGCAGAGATTGAAGGGGACCAAATTTTCATTATATAATTCTGGGTCATTTGAATTGACATGGTCCTTATATGTTGTTTGAATGAGTAAAAACAAATGCAAGCCTTGGCTCACTGATAGTTTCCGAAGTTTTTCCGCTGGTCTCTGACTCTGGAACTCAGTGGACAGGGAGCAGAATTATCCCTGGCGAAGAGTCAGCCTGGCAGAGCCATGAGGGGGGTTTGCCTGTGGCCCTCCCTGTCACTGACTGCTCCTCCTGAGCAAGAAGCAGTGGAACTGATTCTGCCGACTCTGGGTCCTGATGTGTTAGAGAAGGTTTAGGGACAAAAGAGGTGGAAAACCTTTCTGTAAGTCCTAAAGAATGGTTTTCTTTGTGCTGTTGAGAGCAGTGGGTGTACAAACCATTGGTTTATGGTAACAGTGAGTGGAAGACTCTCCCCATGACTGGCTCCAGACAGCTTTTCAATTTAAATTTGGGTTGGAAAGATAGTGTGTTTCGCCTTAGACCAGCCATCAGTTTTTCTGTATTTGTTTTTTCTAGGTTAAAGTGGTTGAATTTTACCCTCCTTGGCTGTATTAGGTGTTAGTCCAATTAATGACTCAGAATTAAACCTGCAGCTGGCATGGGATTGGTTTATCAGACAGCAAAACTGCACTGTAACATAGGGGAGGAGTGGCATTCAGGTGGTGCAGGACAGTGTGCTTGGCCTGCCACTCACAAAAAGAAGAGGGGAAATATCAAAGCTTGAGAGGAGAGGAAAAACATAGAGTCTTCTTCCCAAAGAAGCAAAAGTACTAAAGTAATTGGCTGATTCTCTCCAGCTTCCTGAAGAACAGAGCCTGCAGCGAGAATTTGTGTGTGTGAAGCCCCATCTGTTATCTTGGCCGAAAGTGGAAAAGATGAGTGATTGGAGGACTCAGAATCTTTTTCCCTTCCCTCCATCCCCCGTAGCGTTCAGGACCTTCCCAGTAGTCTCAGTAAACGGCAGCATCCCTCCAGTTAGTCATTTGTCTCCCTTGTGCTCTTAGCCTCCCCTTTGTTTTAACAATTCGGCTTTCTGGCCCCTGAGCCTCGGACCCCAAGCAGCTGCTCAGCCTGTGCTCAGTCTGTTTGGACTCCTGGTTTAGGAAGATCAGGCACATAGTGTGCATCATGGTGACATGTTGTGATGGCCAGGGTTGATTGGCACCTCCTTCCAAATGTCTTCAGTCATTTTCCTTGACCCCCACTGCATGCAAACACTAAGAGATTTATTTAATAGGATAGAATGTTGTAAAGCAAATCAACATTGACTCCACTGGAGTCAAAAGCTGAGTCCCTTATGAGGACTAGATAGAAACGGTCATGGTCACAGAGCCTAGGAATAGCAAGCAGCAGAGCCTCCAGCACAGGTCCGTTGTAGCCTATTCCTGGGAGTGTGGGAGACAACAGTGAATACAAAGACAGAAGCTCCTCCTCAGGACCACCTTGAGTAATTTAATTCAGCAGAACCCTGGCAGGTCCTTTTAGGATCAGGGCACCTTAATGGGGAAAGGGAGGCGTGTCTTTCCAACTCCTCTTTCTTCAGTTATGGAAAGCTGCCCATGAGCAGTCAGGCTGTTCCTTCCAGCTGCCACACGTAGTGTGGTCTTCGGAATGCTTGGTGGAGTCCTTCCCAGGAATCTGTTACGTTTGGGTTTTTGGATCTGGCTAGTGGTTCTGTTTTAAACAGATGTAAGATGATATGAAGATTATTGTTGATTCACTTTCTGTTGTGTTAGCAGCTTCTGAGTACTTTTGTGGATGGCTGTTTGTCTTGATTAAAAAAATAAACAAGTAGACCACCTGCAGCCTAAGTAGGAAACATAAGAGTTTAAAGTGTGTGTGATGTTTTGGTTTTCCTTAGTAAGATAGTAAGATGCATATAATTGATTGAAGAAAAGAAGTTTGTTGTTCAGGGAAAAAGAAGATGAAAAAAGAGTCTAATTAATAAAGTCAATTCTTATTTAAGCAGAGAGGGCAGTTTTGTTTTGTGCTAATTAACTGAATTGCATTTATTTTCTTTCAAATATACCAAATATAAAAATACAGGTTGAAGTCTTAGTATCTGAACTTGATGATCCCGAGCCATAATAAGACAGGAAAAATAAGTGTATCTCTGTGTTTTGTCTCACGCCAGCATTTTGTTTAATTTTTGTTTACCAGATTCTTTTGAAAAATACTATTATGTGAGCACTTCAGCTAAGATGATTTGGCTCTTTTTTGTGGCTTTCCTCTTGCTCTGCACATCAGCACTGTGGTTATTATACCAGTTACTGAGAAATCTTGCATGCCTTGGTATCTAACACTGTCGGTCCAGACCAGACCATGCCCCACGTGCCCCAGAGATGTTTAACAAGAAGTTGCAAAAAAGAACTTTGGAACATGTATATCTAAATTGCTCATAGTTCAGTGGTTTTGTTGTCTCTGCCGTTTTAGTTTGCTTGGTGAGGTGTGGAATGGTGGGAAGGAGTCACATCTTTCTGTCCTGAAATAAAGTAATTCTTTAACCTGTATCTGTAAGAAGGATCAGAATTTTCACCAGGTCAGCGTTGCTGCTCAGATCTGTGTCTAGTAAGCAGAAGAATCAGAACTTTTGAGCATGTGGCCTAGTGATCAGTGAACTGAGGTATCAGAAAATCCCCTCCTTCAGAGCTCTGACTGTGTAGAACTCAGGGGGAATCCTTCCCTTGGTAGGCAGTTCTTGCATATTCATGCCATTCTGTAATTTCAGTTTGTTTGGCCTGGCCCCTCCCCTTAACTCTCATAAAGCTGATTTTCTTAAGCTAGTCTCTCTAAAAGGGTGGTTGTATTTTTTCTGCTGCAAGAGGAAGAATGTACAGTATATAATAGTTCACCAAAGATTTGAGCTGGTTGATGGCAGAGGTTAAAGAGAAAAAAACCACAACAGATAGGTGATAGTCCCAGTCCTGTGGGGTTTCCTTTCTTTTCTTTTGTTTGTTGCTGCCTCATAGTGACAAAATAAATTGAAGTCTGGGCTGTTTGCTCTTTAACTTGGGAGAAATCTAATTAGGGGTCAGCCCTGTTCCCATAAACCTCTGTCCCAAGACCTCTTTGAATGAAGACATGTTGTTTACTGCTATTAGGAAATCTTCAAAAAATAAAAAATAAATAAGAGGCTAAATAATTTTTTGCCCTCCCTAACAGCATGGTATGGTCTGTGGCAGAAAACTCGAAAATGTATTGAATTTGTCTCTGAGTCTTGTGTTCTTGGTAATGGTCAGTTTTCCAAAACAGAGAATAAGGTTTTAGCCTCATGAGTTTGGCTGATGTCAGTGGGGCCAAAGCTTCCAAATCACCTACACACACCACTAAAACCACCGCTGTGAGCTGAGTCCAGGGCAGCTGGGAAACAAGTTGAGTGGTTTTCAAGTAGGTACTTGAGTACGTTAAGCAGATGTCCATGCAAAGTATAACATGTGACCATGTTATAGAACGTATTAAAATTTCTCCTAAGCAGTGGGTTTGGGACATGTCTCCAAAAAATTAATTTGTGTGGAAAGTTGTTTACTAGAAGCACAGTTTAAACATGATTTCTGCTCTTATGATTCATCAGTAGAAGTTGTCTTTTAAGTCTCTGATGTTGGCCTGAGAACTTGAATATTGCTGAAGTCTGTTTAAAAGTCCTAGCACCACTCCCTCAGAAATTGTCATCAGTTAATTAATTCACTGTAAGGCGATGGGACTTCTTGGGAGGAAGGAAACAGATGCAGCTTGACTACAAGCTCTGCTTACAGTGTGCTGGGCAGCCACTTGCGTACATCAGAACTAGGGGCAAGTTTTCAAGTAAATCCACCACTTCCTTTGTTGCCCACAGATGCTTAAATGGTATCAATCTTCATTAAAATGAAAGAGAATATGCTCTTTTGTAAGTGGAATATAAGACAATAAAACCTAATTGAAAGTTGTTTTAATTTATCATAAATGTGATTTTTTATTTATTTATTTTTTTTAAGAATAAGGAAATGTGTATAAAGAAATCTGTATAGCTCCCTGGCAGTTTATTCCTGGAGAAGAAAACAATTGAAGCAAGAAGAGAGTTTTGACTGAGATAAAACCTCCCAGGCTCTTCCTCTTGTTGCTCTCCTGAGTGAGCCTCCCCGAGGAGAGTCCCTCATGCGGTCATTGCCAAATGACCTTGGATGTCTCTTTTGGCTTACTAATATCAGGAGGAATGACCAGACTGTGAATTTCACATGGGTTGGAACTAGGGGACACTAGCCAGATCAGAGCTGTTGCTATGCCTGGGAGTAAAAGGCCCGGAACAAACCCTCACCCCACCTGCCCACCGCTGCCCCCCACCTCTCCCCCACACACACTCCTCTGCTGACAAAAGGAGATTCAGAGCTACTCCAATTACCAAGCCCTAAAGGATGGGCCTTTCCTGGTGGTAATTCTGATGACTTAGAGGGTGAGAATCCTCCTGTACCGTGAACCTCATGGGGTAGTCTAGTGGGATCTACTAGGAAAAATTATCCCTTTCTTCAAGAGGTGTTGCATAGAGTCTTACAGAATCACAGACAGAAAGAACTTGGGGAAAATGTGGTCTTTCATTTTATAGGTGAGGAAACAGGCCAGTAGAGAAGGGCTTGCGTAGGGTCACGTGAACTAATTAATAATTAGCAGAGTCAGGACCTAAATCAAACTTAGTCTCACAGCTGTTCTTCTTGTATTCCTTTGAAAAAGTTGTTGAATACTGTAATCAAGGTTGTGTCGAGGCAGTTGGCTTTTGGAGAGAACAGACGTCCGAATGGGTGCTGTGAGCCAGGCCCTGCACCAGAGAGCCGTATTGAAGACTCAGCGGGAGGCGAAGGCCCCTGTCCTGCAGAAGCACCCGGGGCTAACCACAGCACGGTGTGAGCGGTCGTGTTGGGGGAGAAATCTGGGGACCAAGTAGGCATTGAGGAGAAACTGCTGAGGAAGAAATGGGAGAAGACCTTTGGGGTCTGGGGCTCTGGCAGCTTCCATCCTAGTGCCGTCCCCTCCCCATCGTCACTCCACTCCCCCCCACCCCACCCATACATATGAGCTGAGAGAACAGAAGCAGGCAGCTGACACAGGCAGGAGCTGCGGTGCTTCCTGAGTCTGTGGGAAGCGCTGCCTAATGAAGGGTATCTGGCTGATTTTCTCAGGGAGCCTGTTCCCTGGAGAGGCAGATGTCATTGTGTGTCCCCATAGATGGACACTTGACTGGTTTCTACTTCACCTCTGGCCTTCTGGCTCAGTGCTGGGTTCTGACTTCATGGCAGCAGTGAGTGTGATGCTGACCCTTCCGAGGCACACAGGGCTGGGTTTCCACATCACTGGCCCTGTCTGGCCAAGAGAGTGGCAAATAAGAGTTCAGATAAAATTGTCCTTGGCAAATTGTGGTCTCTGCTTCATCATCCAGGAAGTCACCCGCTTTTTCTTGAGTCAGGCCTCCCAGAAGTGCTTCGTGTCATTCTCTTGACCTTTCTTCTGTGGCTCTGGACTCGGGGCAGGTTGCAGAAAGCTCAGGGCAGGTAAGACCCCAGGCACAAGGACAGAAACAGATGTTCAGATTCATGCTCTACCTTTGACACAGTCACACACAGTTCACAGCCCCTGTCAGGGCTTTAGTTATGAATTTACTTGTGACTTAGACTTACGTTTTGATGGCAGACACTTTTAGTTTTAGTTTCGGTCGCCGTTCAGCTTCTTGCCTGAGGAGTTCCAGACTTCCAGTCTCTGTTAATCAGAAATCACATCTGCTCTTGTTCTTCTCCTCCGAGTGACATCACATGCCTGCTTCCGAGAAGACGGCTGCAATCTGTGCTTCCATTCAGTCGCACTTTGATGTGGGAGCACGCTCCCTTGGAAGTCCATGGGCTGCTGGGGCAGGGTGGCGGGCTCTAGGGTCTGTTTGTTTCGGTAATGTCACCTTGGGTTTGTTGCTTTCCTTGCAGACTGCAGTGCTTTTGTACACAAAGGCTGCAGAGAAAGTCTGGCGTCCTGTGCAAAGGTCAAGATGAAGGTAAGACATTTCTGGCTAAAGCAATAAAATCTTCAGAGCTGGGAGAGTTGGGGTTGTGGGTTTTGTTTTTTTTTTTACTCATTTGGTACCAACTTTGAGACTAGAATAACCAAAAAAAATGTTTTTTCTCCTAAGTAATTGATTCTCTTTCTAATTAACCCACTTGGGAATTTGTAGCTTTTGGGAAATGGATTCAGAACTTTTCCATGTTAAATGTACCTTTCTCTGGGGTTCTCTTTGTGCCCCTGGTAACTGCATCTGCAGACCTCTCTGCCAGCGGTTTGCACACCCACTGCCTCTTGCACACCCACTGCCTCATTGGAGCCCCCGAGGCCAGCAGCGGGGACTCGGGGCTGTGAAGGCTGGAGGGCTGTGGAGGGTTAGCTTAGATGCTTGTCTGGCAGCTTCTCCCTGGGTCCGAGTCAATGGCTCTGATCAGATGATACAAGGATGGGGCATGTCAGCCGCATGGCGGCACCTGGCATGCACTGCTTCTCAGGCAGCCCTTAAGAAAAGAATACAGGTTCGGGGGTGTACCTTTCAGGGAGCCTGTGTCTTGGTCCCCCAGAGAGTTCTTTGTTCCTGTGATTCTAGCTGCCCCTACACAAATGCCCACTCAGGTGCTGTGTGCTCATTGGTAACCAGACATGTTTACATACTTGAACCACCAGCAGCACCACCTCATGGGCTCACTGGGCCCCACAGTCAGCGGTTCAGATTCCGGGTCGGAGCCCAGGATCTGCATTTCTGATGAGTCCTAGGCAGTGCTGATGCCGCTAGTCTGAGGACCACCTGGCAGACGCAGTGAACCAGGGGAAGAGCAGACTTCTGCACCCTGGATCTTACTTAACCTGTGGACATACATCTGTGTGGCTCATGAAGTATTTTTTTAATTTCAGTTAATGCAGTTATTTAAAATCTTGCTCCCCCTTACCCAGCATTCCCAGTTCTCAGCTTTGCTCTTTTTCCCTTTTTTTCTATACTCCTGATCACCTTCTCAGAGCCTATGTTTAATAGTCTGTATTTATTAATTACATTTATTTTTTTATGGGCTGTCCCTTCCCCCACGAGAATATAAGTGCAAACTTGCCAAGCTGTCATTGGTCAGGAGTGTGTGTTGGACCCACTGATGGATCCTAAGCACCCAGTGGGGTGCCTGGCTTGTGGGTCTATCAGTGTCAGAAAGACCGGTGGTCACTGCCTCCTGCAGGTGGGAAGTACATTTCCAGATGGCCTCTCTCCCCAGCCCCACACCTTGCCTGTCATTTGCTACCTGCCTGGCCTTGAATGAATCAAATGAGATCTTGCCTTTTGAACTGAATTTGAGTGTGTGATCTCTGAGGAGACTCATCACTATTGTGAATATATTATATACTAGATTCTGTAGGAAAATAGTAACATACAGTGTCCCCTGTATAAGAGAGTGGAACCTAGAAGGGAAGTCCCATTTTCAATTGGAAGTGACTTCTTTTCCACTAATGAGTTATCCCAGACTAGCTGCTGCAGTCTGTGATTTCTCACACAAAATGAGTCTGTTGCATGCTACAACAAAAGTCCTCAAAGTAAATAGCACTTCACATAGGAATTATTTAGCACCTGATACATGCTAGTCACTGGAGAAATCGAATGCAGAAGGCTCAGCAGGTGTTTGGGGACCAGCATGCTGGTGGGGCAGGTGGGCAGGTGGACAATGACCACGGATGAGGAAGATACCAAGTGGAGGGGTATGCAGCATCCTAGTGAGATGCCATGCACTGTCTTGGGTGAGAAGCAGAAAGTAGGACAGCTTTGCCAGAGAGGCAGTGCTCAGATAAACAGTTGCATGAGAGAAGACTGTCAGGCCTGTGAGGGCAAGATGATTCCAGGCAGAAAGCGCAGTGTGCATGGCATTGGCATGCATGGTGGGTTTAGAGGACAGGCAGTGGGGGTGACTGGCTGGGACAGAGGGTGCTGAGGACCACTGGCAAGGGACTGAGCAGGAAGGTAGGAGCACCTGGCTGTCTTCCTATTCTAGGCTCCTTGAAACTTGACGGAAGAGAGATCATAAATGCAGTCTTCAGGAGTTTGTTTTGTTTTCTCCCAGCAGCCCAAAGGGAACCTGCAGGCACAGGACACGTCTTCGCTGCCCACAGTCATTATGAGGAACAAGTGTAAGTGGCTCAGCCCCTCTCATGGTTCTCTTTCACTCTCTGGTTCAAGACCTGTATCGTATTCATTTGTTATTCATCAAGATTTGAGTACCCATTTTGTGGTAAGTTGTAGGAGGCTGCAGATTTTTTGACCAAAATCCTAACATTCTACCATGAAACTCTCTTGGAAGGTTTCTAGTTCGTGTATTAGCTTAAAAGATAGAACTGTGGTCCTGCGTATTTAAGCAGCTGGCCCCTGCACATCTTGAAATCCTTCTTGAGTGAGTTGACAATTACACTTGTTTGTAATGCCTCACACTTGAATGAATCAAATGAGATCTTGCCTATTGAACCTCCTTCTGCTTCTCCAGCCCTTCACCGATCCCTTTCACACATCCTACTTGCCCCCTCTTGTACTTATCCCTCCACCTTAATACTCTAATACTGCACAATCACGTCTGCCTTCATTCATACAGCTCTCCTCAGCACGGTGTCCTCTCTCTTTCTGACCTGTCCACATCCTCACCTTCTTCAATATCCAGTGTTGCTTCCTCCATCAGATCCAATCTGCACACTCCGCCCTGACGCTGAGGCTGTGCCCCAGCTCCTGCGCCCTTGAGTGCATTCTTGTTTCTCTAAGCCACCTGGAGCCTCTGCTAGGTCAGGCCCCCATCTCATCCTCCTGGTGTGCTTCCTGCAGGAAGGTCTGGTCGTGCTGTAGTGTGTCATGTTTCTGGGGTTTTATTGTGTCACCTTCTTCTAAATAGAATTGGAATTGGAAATTAATGGTTTTATGGAGTTTTATTAAGGCAGACACATCCTGATAATACTGTGAAGTCATAACAGCCATCTCAGTCTTATTTCCTTCAGTTCCTGAGGATGGACCGATAATGCAGTTCGAGTCTGGGGCAGGAGCTTGCTTACCAAGGAAGAATAATTTCCTATGCAAATGCCAACGTGACCACGTTAGCATAAAATTAGGGCTCCAGATTCCTCTTTGGTCGTGTTCAGGAGAAATATGCAGTTTGAGGACAAATGAGCTGTGTGGCATCAAACAAGCCTTGCATCTTCCTCATCTGTAAATTAAAGGAATTGGTCAAAATCTGTGTTCTCAGACAGCATGCAGAGGAATCACAGGGAGCTCATGCAGTGTGTAGACCTCCCTGGGCCCACCCCCAACCGGTGGGAGGGCTGGCCCTTTGCACATCCAACCAGCACCTCAGCTGCGCCCTGGCAGGCACTCCGCTGGCCTCCACTGTCTCTCCCAGTCCTTCCGTCCTGCCGGTCTTTCAGTCTCACTTTGTTTTGATTTAGTATAAATGTTGGCATACATAACGTTTTCACACAATTCTTAATTCTTGTTGACTGATTTCCATCCCACCCTACAGGTAATCACTCTCTTCAGTTTTATACTTACCTTCTTCAGTTTTCTTTATTAAAAATTTTTTATTGGCTTATTAATTTTTCTTTTAAAAAATTATGACTGTCCTGCATTTTATTCCACACCTTGATTTAGTTTTCTCCCTTACTATATTGCGTTCAAGATCTGTGTCGATTCGTGGAGGGTGTCTTCATTTTTTAAAAATACATACTATTCCATTGCCTAGTGTACCATAATTTATTAATTGATCTTTTGATACTCATTGCGTCATTGCCAGTATTTTGCTTTAACAACAGTGTTGCATTGAATAGCTTTGGACATGTGTCAGTTCAAGCACAAACAAGGATATCTATGGAATAAACATATTCTGAAATAGAATTACTGCATCAAAGTGTTTACGCATTTACAGTTTTTAATGGATATTGCCACATTGTCCTCCACAGTGTGTTTGGACCCTTTTACGCTCGCAGGGCAAATCTGTTCTTCTGCGGTTTGCTTCCCTCCAGCGTTTGTCAGATGAATTGGGACTGGTGGGCGTGGCTCAGTGGTGCTTCATCAGTGCCTTCTCCCCCTTTGCAGCTGCGCAGCCCAAGGAGCGCCCTCGATCCGCGGTCCTCCTGGCCGATGAAACCACTGCGGCCCCCTTGTTTCCTCACAGACGGTCCCAGCAGAGTGTGTCACTGTCCAAAAGCGTCTCCATACAGAACATTGCTGGGTAAGTGGGCATTGAGAGAGAGCACAGCTGACATCCAGACAACAGGAGCACAGTAATCATATCGTTTGGCAAAAAGATGCTGCTTATATTTTTTTTAAAAAATGTGTAAGATAATGGGCTGGTGCACAACCAAGTGATTCCGATGAGCGTGAGGATTATATTTTGATGTGCTGTCATGGCCACCACTTTGCAACAAGGGTCCCCTTTCAACGCTGTCGTTGTGCTATGGTGTCCTGCATGGTTGTGCCCCAATGGCTTGCTTCTGAAGACCCTGCATTCGAAAAGGGTGATTTCTAAATCAAAACAAGAAGTAGGAGGGGCAAAGATGATCACATTCTGAATTGTTAGTTGCAACCACTTACATATTTTAGGTGTCATACTTTTCTGTGGGTTGGATGAACCTGGTCTGTTTGTTTCTATTATAATTTGTTTTCCGACCTTGCCTCTTAAGTTGTTTTCATGGTACTGAATAGTGGGCCAGTTGTTACGGTGAGGTTCCTGCCCACTCTGTGGCACTGGGTTCCTTTTGTGATCCCTATGGAAGTTGCTGTGACCCCTTGAATGTGGAGGCCTCAGCTGTCAAATGGTAGCCCAGGCTGACCCTGGTGTCACTGGCTATTTGGGGTAAGATGCTTGACTTGCAGGCCTCAAAACATCTCTGACATCTCTCTCACCCTTGGCTGGAGGAGACTTCTTACCTAAACGGTATGACTCTATTTTTGTCTGTATTTTCTGAAGCCTCTGTGCTGGCTGATGTTTTCCTCCTCCTCAAGAAAAAAACAGTTCCCAGTGTTTTTATTTTTTTGTCTTTGCATTTTCATCATCCAAAGGCCTTCTTTTCAGAGTTGTTACCAATATTTGCATTGTGACTGTAAAGTTGGTCTTTACGTTCAATTTGAAGTTGCACGTGACTCTGGCTTGCTTTTACGTCACATCACAAACACTGGGTGCCTGCTCGCTAGCTGATGGGTTGGGGTCAAGAGAGTAAAAGAATAACCAATGTTGCCCCAATAAATTTAATATTTTTTTAAATAAAAAAAGAATACTCAGTCTATAGTTATTTAGAGCACAGGAGGAGACATGTAGTGGTCAGACAATGAGTATCAAAAAGAGAAATTTCCTCTGTAATGTGTATATAGTCCGGGGGGAGAGGGCTCTCCTTCTTATCATTTAAAAAAAGTCCAAGGTTCAAAAAGTTTAAGTTTGCAGTGATACTGAATGCCTTTCATTGTCAGTTCTCACTGCTGAGTTTCTGACATAAGTAATTTGTCTGCACTCGTGATGGTACCTCCAGCCAGCTGTCAAACCACAGCTCCTCAGAATGTATTTGACGTGCTTCTCTTTGTCCCCAGAGTTGGCAATGATGAGAACATATCAAACACCTGGAAATTCCTGTCTCATTCCACAGACTCACTAAATAAAATTGTCAAGGTCAATGAGTCCACAGAATCACTTACTGATGAGGGTAAGAGGAAGTTACGGCCTCTGTTTTCTGTTGAGATTGTGTTATTTCTTTACGTAGAATGCAAGTGTTGATGGAATAATAGTGTCTGCCTCTTCCTTACTGCGAAGATTCTCTAAATTGTCTGTAAAGCATCATATGCTTTATAATAAATTGGTGATCAAACCTGCCCAGTTGTTAGATAGATGTCCACTGAAGGATGTCATTGCTTTTAACATGGTCGTATGCTAGTACAAACTCTTTTCTTCCCAGACTTTGGTTCTGGCTCTCCTGGCACAGTTGAAAGCTTGCTCCCTTGAACAAGTAAAGTTCCCAGGTTCCTTCCAATTGCTACTTCATATAGGAATCACATCTTAATCACATTTCCTTTGTGTGATGATTCTCACTCTCAGCCAAAGCCTTGAGTGTAGATTGTGTCACTCCCATATAGGAAATGATTCTTTTCTCACACTAGAATGTATTTCTGTGAATATCCCCTGGACTAATGAGAGTGTGTCCTAGGAAATTATCACACCAAGGAAAGTCCAGCGTAGGCTTTTCAGAGGTCACAGACTACTATCCTGATGTTGATTTTTCTGATATTTTGAGGAGTAGGTACAGATATGAATGAAGGACAACTGATGGGAGACTTTGAGATTGAATCCAAACAGCTAGAAGCAGAGTCCTGGAGTCGGGTAGTGGACAGCAAGTTTCTGAAACAGCAGAAGAAAGATGTGGTAAAGCGGCAAGAAGTGATCTATGGTGAGAGTCTTCGTTTGCTCTGCTGACATTTGGTTGCACAGTCCAGAATTTTTTATCCGGTGATGTACTGGGTTTTAGCAAGTCAATTTCCAAGTATGTAGCATCTCAGAGATTTTCTTTGAGGTGTAGAGATGTGATCTTACGTCTATCCCTTTTTTCTATTTAAAATTATTTTCCTTAATTTTATTGAACAATTTATTTAATATGCGTGCTTATTTATAAAACAGGCCTACAAAGAAATCTCTTGTGACATTTTAATTCCTCCACTACACTAAGGACTAGACACTAAACTAAACGGTCATTTCTAGGAAATAGGAACACAGAAATTGTGAAAGGTTTCAATTCTAGTAAAGACCACTGTGGAAATCACTAAAAAGTTATGTAATCCAATATCGCTGTGGTTGGCCACTGAAAAATGGAGGAAAAAGAAGATGAGACCACTTTAGGGAAAAGACAGCTATTAACCCAGTTTTAAAGTTTAAATTGGGCTTTCAGAAGCCAAAAGACTGATGGGGCTCTTCATAGCAGCAGGCAATCTTGGGAGGAGAATCCTTATAGTTTGGTCTTCCTAACCACTGAGCTTTGTCCCTCCGGCAGAGCTGATGCAGACAGAGCTGCACCATGTCCGCACGCTCAAGATCATGAGCGATGTGTACAGCCGGGGGATGATGACAGATCTGCTCTTCGAGCAGCAGATGGTGGAGAAGCTGTTTCCATGTTTGGACGAGCTGATCAGCATCCACAGCCAGTTCTTTCAGAGGATCCTGGAGCGGAAGAAGGAATCCCTGGTGGATAAAAGCGAAAAGAATTTTCTCATCAAGAGGATGGGAGATGTGCTTGTCAATCAGGTGAGCCATGGGGAGGAGGGACACTTTGGATGCAGCCACTGTGCATTTGTATCTTGGCTGTGACATTTCCTACCTCTGTGCACCTAGGCAAGGTGTTTCTCTCTCCCAGCCTCAACTTCCTTTTCTATAAATGAAGGCAGTAGCATTTTTCTCCTAATGCTTTTATATACGTATATATATATTTTATATATGTATACAAAATGTGCAAAGTACCTAGCATATATAGTAGATACTCAATAAAAGTCTTTCTTTCTCAGAGTCTGTACCATGAGAAGACAATGTAGCTTAACAAATCAAAAAAGTGTTTATTGAACGTGTCTGCTTCCCCTCTGCCTCAAATCAAAAGGACCTCACTTACCTGAAGGCGACCCGTGCATAGAAAATGGAATGAGGAACTATCTGTAAAATATTTCATAAAATATATCTTACTGATATTTTCATCAAGGTGTGGTACGGTTTCAGTCTTACTCCAAAAACAATTTGGCTAAAAATCATTTCGATACTTTTATAGTTTTTTTTTTACATTTTTTTAAGTTTATTTATCTTTAGAGGGGAAGGGAAGGAAAGAGGGAGAGAGGGAGAGAAACATCATGTATGGTTGCCTCTTGTGCGTCCCCTGCCGGGAACTGGCCTGCAACCCAGGCATGTGCCCTGACTGGGAATCGAACGGCAATCCCTTGGTTCACAGGCCCATGCTCAATCCACTGAGCTACACCAGCCAGGGCTATCATAGACAGTTTTTAATGTTTCTTTTTAAAACTTTTGGGTTCTTTTTAATGTTCCTAGTATAACCTTTACAGGCTGAGGGGCATACTGTCTCACTTGACTAGCTCTTTTTCCCCAGAGCATCTCTGCCTCTGTGTAGATGTAGCAGCTGACTCGCTGGAACAGTTGCCTGGGAAGTGGAACTTCTGTCCTTCCCTTGTGGTCAGGAGTCCGACCCTTCACCTCATTCAATCGTTCAGTCATTTTTCTCCAGTATTTACTGGGCATCTACTAAATACTACTTGGAACCACAAAGCTAAATATGCCTTAGAACTCTGCCTCAAGTGCTCTAGAAGTAAAAATAGGCACGCTATACAATAAATCCAAATATTTAGCACAGGTATCTGCAACAGGTAGGCCCTCAAAGCGGAAGTTGTCAGCTCTGTGAGCTAGGACCTTTTCTCCCCAGACATCCCTCTGCCCTCAGACCTACACAGGTGCCTCATCGCACCTGGGCTCGTGGTGTTTGTAGCGCCTTGGACCTGTGCATGTCCTCTAGTAAGTTCTTTGGTGGCAGGACTCACACCTCTGCCCCGCCAGGTGCGGGGAACTGAATCACCTGTTGGGCACGTGCTTGATGGTTGGAGCAGCACCCTCAGGGCTCGCTGCCCCAGCCTCTCTGTTGGTAAAGGGGAAGAGGAGCAGGTCCCCGCAAGGTTTTCGGTACGGATCAGCCCTTGTTGCCCACAGAGAGTTTTAGTGCAGTGAGAATCGATGCTTAGCATGTAGCCCCTCATCGGTGTGCCCCAAAGTGAGCCAGTGTTCAGAGGAAGTGTGGAGATTGCACACATCTGGGAATGATTTAAGGGCGGCTGTCCTGAGCACAGCATGAGAAATGGGTCCCGGGGTAACGATGGCTGTTCTAGTGTCTTAACTTACCAAGGCGAAATTTTTAAGACTGACTATCTCACAAAAACCTTCTAGTGAGTTTTCCTTGTTCTATTACTACGATTATGACACAGCGCATTTTGCATTTCTTATGTACACGGTACATGGATGTTTGTGTTCATTGTTATAAAAATATATATAACAGCTTTATGGAAACGTAATTCAAATGCCATATAACATGCCCTTGGAAGGTGTACAATTCAGTGGTTTTTAGTATATTCACAGAATTATGCAACCATTACCACAGACAGTCTCAGAACATTTTTATGCCCCTGCCACCACCAAGTGTCACAGCCCTAGGCAACCACCAGTCTGCTTTCTGTCTCTGTGAATGTGCCTGGTCTGGACATTTCATAGAAATAAAATAAAACAATATATGGCCATTTGTGATTGGCTTTTTTATTTGGAATAATGCTTTCAAGGTTCATCAGTATTGTAGCATGTGTGAAATCAGCATTTCTTTTCCTTTTGTGGTTAATATTCCATCAAATAAATGTATGTGTATCTATATGTACACACCCTACATTTTATTCATTCATATATCCTTTGATGCACATTTGGGTTGTTTCCACTTTGGGGCTGTTCTGAATAATGAATAATGAGCATTTGTATATAAGTTTTCATGTGGCCATATGGTTTTATGTCTAGGAGTGAAATTGCTTGGTTAGTTAGCCTCTTGAGGAACTGCCACACTTTTTTCCAAAGCTACCACACCATTTTAATCTTCTGGAGCAATTTTTGAGGAAGCCCTCTTGGCTTTTACAAATGGACTGGCAACTCTGTATGAAATGGTAATACAAGTTTAGCACCTGAGTTATGGCCTAACTTCTGCTCTCTTTCCTCTGCAGTTTTCAGGGGAGAACGCAGAACGCTTAAAGAAGACATATGGCAAGTTCTGTGGGCAGCACAACCAGTCCGTGAACTACTTCAAAGACCTGTATACCAAGGATAAGCGTTTCCAGGCATTTGTAAAGGTATCCATGGGAAACACAGGCATCCCTGTCATTGTCCGGGGCATCACATACCCTCAGATTTAGTGGAGCCTTCGTCCTCGGGTAGCTCCTGACTGTTCATTTACTCCCTTGCAGAAGAAGATGAGCAGCTCAGTCGTGCGGAGGCTCGGAATCCCGGAGTGCATACTGCTGGTGACCCAGCGCATCACCAAGTACCCCGTTTTATTCCAAAGAATACTGCAGTGCACCAAAGGTGAGCCTCCTCCTCATTCAGCCCCGTGTGCCGGTGCCCCGCACCCCTGTGCACCCTATGGAGACCCTGCAGAGGAGCTCTTTCCTGCTCCAGTGCGCCTGAAAGAGACCCTAGGTTTTACCTAAAAACTGTTGGTTTGAATGAAAACTTGAAATACTGTGTAGGCGGACTCAGGGTGAATGATAGCAAGAAGGGAAGGAACTACTTACTGATCCCATTGAAAGTTCAGGGACCTGAGTAACTTCTCCCTTGTCACTAGACTGAGAGAATTCCCACCAGTTTTCCCCTAAGTGCTAGAACTGCTGCTGTTTCTTATTTCCTTGGTACTTGCTGGTTTCTCTTTTGGCTAATCCTGTTCATAGGCAGTTACATTTAAAGATTAGTAAAACAAAGACAAATATATGGTTGCTCTTCTTTCTCCTTAAAAAATGTTTGGTTCCTACTACTTGAGAACATAGCATGTAATTGCATGTTATCTGTACCACTGAAATTGTCTGACTTTATTTAGAATTTAACTTACGTCTGAGCGAGGGAAGGTGACATGGCCTCTGACACATGGGCCGAGCTTTGAGAGCATGCCTGCAGAGGGAGGGTGATGACATGAAGGAAGAGGGTAGGATTCCCCTCCTCCTGTGCACATCTGAAAAACAGAAATATGCTTTCCTTCTAAGACAATGAAGTGGAGCAGGAAGACTTGGCTCACTCCTTGAGCCTGGTGAAGGGTGTGATCGGAGCTGTAGACAGCAAAGTGGCCAGTTACGAAAAGAAAGTGCGTCTCAATGAGATCTACACGAAGACAGACAGCAAGTCGATCATGAGAATGAAGAGCGGTCAGATGTTTGCCAAGGAGGATTTGAAACGGAAGAAGCTAGTGCGGGACGGGAGTGTGTTTCTGAAGAACGCAGCAGGAAGGTTGAAAGGTAAGGCTCACGTTTGCTCTGAGTCTGAGCGGGTGCCAGACAACAGCAGGCGAAATCCAAAGATTCCTGTTGGAAGCTCACCAGCAGATTGTTCCTAGGGAGCCCATATCCAGACGTCACGCAGCAGCAGCGGTCATTTAATTGCTCTTGATCTGGTGTCAGAAAGGACTGGTTTAAGGTAGCTTATCAAGTCATAAAATAACGGCAAGTTTACAAGGAAATCCAGTTGGGTCAAATAAGAAAAGGAGACTTTAAGAAACAAAACAAGGGGAAAGATTGACAAAGAAACACAGGTGGTGAGGAGGTGTGTTCGCCTACAAGGGAAGGGCGGCAGGTTTGGGATGGGGGGCTCTGGCAAAGCATCGGTGCCATCAGCCTGCTCACAGAGTCTGTGAGTCTGTGAGAGGAGAACCGTGTGCATCCTTTGCTCTAAAGGCATGTCAGAGGGACTTTCAGCTCCTGAGACCTCAGAGAAATGTAGTTATTAACTCATCAGCTACATATTAGACTTGATGGTATTTGTGCCTTTTATCTTGAAAGAAAAGAGATCATGAAACACATTTGCATTTAATTTGGTTTTAATTTTTAGTTTGCAAGTGATCAGCTACAACAAGTTAAGGACGATATGAGGTTTGTGAAATTCACCCATACATTTGATTTTTTAAAAAGCAATTCTTTTCATCAAACCTGTACTCTCTGGGCCTGTGGCAGTTCTGACTTCCCCAGTGGCCCGGAGTGTACCCCCTTCCTCAGTCCCTGCGCACAGGAAGCAGGTGGGCTGTGTGCCGCCAGCCCTGCCCGTGCGACACTGAGGGGGTGGAAAGTGTGCCTCTGTCCTCTCCAGGGTGGGAGTGATGCGCTAGGCGCTGCGGTCAGAGAGGACCCAGGGTCCTTAGCTAGAGTCTCCCCATGCTGAGACCACACGGTGAAGTCCAGGCGTTAGATGGGTTCAGAGGTGAATGAAGCAGGACCTTCTGCCCCTACCTGCTCTGCTATCACATAGAGGCGGGGAACAGAATGAAGAGACTGCTCTCCAGCGGGGCTCTCTGTGATGTTCTCAGGGCCTGGTTCAGAGCGCTCTTCGGCCGCCCCTCTGTGACTGTCTGCGGCAGGTGGGGTGGGGGGCTCAGCTACACCTGCCACGTCCTGTAAGAAGCTGAGTTTTCTAGAGCCACTGGTGCCCGGAGCTAGCTCCTTGTTCTCTTTCCTTTATAAAGCACTTTATTTATCCATTCCCGAAATAAAAACTAATAGATTCCAGCTGTTGGAATAAGGTTGTGGTCAAGCCCATGGTGGAACGCTCAGTTTTTGGACCTGAAAGGCTGCAGTGGGGAGGGGAGCTGATGTCGAGTCATTTTCACCCCCCCCCCCCCCCCCCCCAGTGAATGCGCGCCAGGGACAGCCAGTACTGTGGCGGGTTGCCCTTTGAAGGGGTGGGTGGGGCTTCTCTGATCCCCCGGCACCCATCCTAGCAATTTCCAGATCCAGTGAAGGTGAAGCTTGTGTTTTAGAACTTTTTTTTTTTTTTTTTTTTTTTTTGGCAGGCACCTGAATTACTTAAAAGTAAGCTTTAAAAAAAGAAAAGAATGGAGCTAATGCTAGTGCATGGAAAATTACTCATCTAGGCTGAAAAACTCAACCTGCCTAGAAATCAGACCTGTTTGCTTCTGTTTTCTTCAGGGCTTTGCAGTGAGTTCCATGGAGTGGGGCCTCCAGTGGTGGCAGAAGCGGTGGAAAAGGCAGGAGGGGCCTGACCCCCCTACCCAGGGGGGCTGTTGCTCATGTCAGTTCTGTTCTTTTCCCAGGGAATCATAGGCTCCCCTTTCCAGAGGGTCCGGGCTCTCAGAGCTCATTAGCTGTCACAGCTCCAGAGATGTCACTCAGACTTTGTCCTTAAGGGAATGGAGAAAGATGTCACTTTGTACTCCTAGAGAATCAGAGCAAGAGTTTGTGGCATTCTTTCAATTCCTAGATCCAACTAGAGGTGTTCATTTGGGTTTTCTTTTATTTCATGTGAGAAGCAGACAAGGCTCTTTGTGGCACGGAGGGGCTGAGGTTGGCTGGATACGCTGCCGCTGTGCCCACCATCCTGTGGAGTCAGGGCGGTGGGCAGTCCTTCCTGTGCTCCGGGGTGTGTGAAGTCTACCTCTCGTTAGCTTAGACATCCTTCTACATCACCTTTTGGCAGCTGCCCTGTCTGCTATCCCACGCCTTTCCCATCGCTACAGTCGGAAGATGAGAAGTACTGTGACCTGAGCATTTGGTGGGCTGTGTTGCTGTGTGATGTCTGTTCAAGTCCTGCTCTTCGGTTGTATTCTTAGAGTAGTTTATGCTTGAAATCTTGCCTTGTGGGATCTCTCTCTCCGGAACTGAATACTTATCCTTTTCCACAACAAGGCATTGGTGGTAAAGATCTTAGTGTGAAGTGCCTCTAAAACTCTACCAACCAGACATGGGTGGTGGCCAGATGTAAAACAGCAGCTGCCTTGGAGGAGGATCCTCTCTGACCCGTTCTGCTCTGAGTTACTAATAAAAGTGCCCTGGTGGTACCAAATGGCTAACTAGTCACTGTTCTCTCTTCCCTGCCCTGACATGACAGAGGTTCAAGCAGTTCTGCTGACTGATATCCTGGTTTTCCTTCAAGAAAAAGACCAGAAATACATCTTTGCATCATTGGTAAGCGGAACTGTTAGTAATTGAGATTGCATTCTCCTCTGATTGTAATTGAGAATAGTTTTCGGAACAGCTAGAGGTAACTATTGAACATAAATGAAACGCTGTGTTTTTGGTCTCTTGCCCACTCAAAATTACCTGGCTCAGGACAAATTCCTCTGAATAATTTCTTGTACACCCTTAACATTTTCTCTCTGCCCCTGCACCCTCCCCCCCCCAATTATTTTCTGTTTCCTTGCAGTCCTTTTGAGAGCCTTGGGCATGTGATCACTGGGGCATTTCTCACATGTTATGCCCTATAAATCATGTTAATTGATAACGTTGCCACTCAGATTCTGTGAGAATGCGCAAGGGTTCTTTGTGTAGAAAACACGACTAGAACCTTTATGGCCCTAAGCTGTCATTTCCTTTACAGAATTCTTTTTCTGTTTGATAAAATGTAAGTGAAATCGTGAGATATCTCTCATTATCCTACTTCTGCCACTGTTTCCTGGAACACATGCTTTTAAAAGGCATCTGGTGTCCCCTGAGATTGAAGTTGCCCTCATGCATTAGGAGGCTGTGTATGTTGCTTACTTCTGCTCTCTCCCCTTTTCCAGGACCAGAAATCCACAGTGATTTCTTTAAAGAAGCTGATTGTGAGGGAAGTAGCACATGATGAGAAAGGCTTGTTTCTGATCAGCATAGGGATGAAGGACCCGGAGATGGTGGAGGTCCACGCCAGCTCCAAAGAGGAGCGGAACAGCTGGATTCAGATCATCCAGGACACGATGAACACCCTGTAAGCTCCCCCCGGCCCGGCCCGGCCCCCTCGTGCCTCTGTGGCTTCAGAATCGACGGCAGCCCCCAGAGTCAAGGATGTCTTAGGACTGTTTTGTTCTGTTTTATTTTGGTTGTTTTAGGAACAGAGATGAAGATGAAGGAATCCCTAGTGAAAATGAGGAAGAAAAGAAAATGTTGGACACCAAAGCCCGGGAATTAAAAGGTAAAGCTGTTGGAAGGGGTCTGGGACCCTCGTCCGTGGACCGTCTGCTGTCTCAGGAGACTGTGGTTCCTCCCAGGGCCTCGGTCCCGGAGCTGCCCCGGCAGGCCCCCGGGAACAGGGAGATAGAGCACTTTTAACAGAGGGGAACCCAGTCTGAGCTGACATGGTCCTGGTACCGGTCCTGGTACCAGACAGCTATAAGAATGTGTTGAACCCTAGATCGAGGGAATATTGATTCTCTTGTCTCAGTATCAGTGTTCTTGGACCGCTTGTCGCAGAAGAATTTTCAAAAATCATGGTCACATCTAAGAGAAAAACAGGAAGGGAAGGTACTTGAGGAAAAGAATCTGCCAGTTAATCTGCTTTTACATTAGTTACCTGGGTTAACGGTGCTGGACACTCACAAGTAAGTTAGGAGGTGGTCTGGGCAGAGTATGCCCAGTGATTATGCTTGACCACTGCTTATTAAGCCCTCACTGTTTTGTGTAGTCTTGTCAACATCCTGCAAGACCTGGATTCTCATGCCCATTGTGAAGCTGAGGAAGCTAAGGCCCAGAAAGGCCGAGCAGGCCAGGGCCCATCCACCGCTGGTGGCAGAGCCAGGGTTTTGCTCCCTGTTTCTAAACAGCAGAGCCTGATGCTCATCTATTTGCCAGTGCTTATTTAATGTTCTGAAGTAAGCATTGTGCTTTGGGTAGAGTCAAATTAATGTGAGCACCCAAGGAGTTTACTTATATTGATAGCTGGACAAAGCAATAACGTTCTGCTTTGGGGTGGGGCGGGGGCAGGGGGAGATGGGCAGACCAAGGCCTGAGCCAGAGTTATATCAGATGTGTTGGCCTGTGATGAGGATGACAGGGATGAACTGCTTTTAACATGAAAGAAGCACCTGGCCAACCACACTGCTGGGTGGGAGGGATGCAAAGACTCCTAAAACAGAGGCCCTGTGTTGGGAAGCCCACGCTCTTGCCAGGGAGGCACACGTGAGTGACATACTACCAAGTGCATGGCGAGGCCCGAGGGCTGTGGAGAAGGCCTTACTGTCTCCGCCAGGGAATGATGGGGTAGGTCTGTCTGGGGGGTCTTGGCCAAGGGATGGGAGATTCAGGCAGCCCGTCTTGAAAGGCAACAAGAGAATGATACAATGCTTTTAGCAAAATTTAAACTTAAATTTTTTAATTAGTATTGAAGCCAATAGGGAAACTTGCTTGAGGGAGTCTGGGAGTAGAAAGACCGATAGGGAGACTTGGGAAAGGCTTAGTGAGAAATGGGCTGGAGGGGGTGGACCTGAGTAAGAGGTAAGGACCCATGTGACTGGGAGAGTGCGCAGGTGAGCTGTCCCAGGACTCCAGCTCAGGTAAGCTAGAGGGCACAGGCTGCAGGGAAGCAGTGAGAGGGTGAGAGTGAGACGAGGTTTCTGACGTGCTGAGCTCGAGGCTTGTAAGTGGCAGTCGCTGCTTGACAATGGGGCACGTTGATCTGATGCTCAAGATGGAGGGTAGGATTTGGGACACTTTGTGGGCTGTCAGCACCCATGAAGTAATTGAAGCCATGGGAGTGAGATCCCCAAGAGGAAAATATGTTGGGGACATACAGCAGCCCAGATGGAGCCAGGGGAACCCCAGAGGTTCCATGGCAGATGACAGTTCTGTGCTGAGAGAGGATTTTAGGAAGGGGACCAATGATGTCCTCAAAGGAGGGAGGGAAATGGGTTAAAGAGGAGGGGGGAATCATCCGTGCTGGAAAGGGTGCCATGAAAGACCTCCTTAGGTTCCATGAGGAAGGGTGGGGCGGCCCCTGGAGGATGGGATGTAGTGATGGGCAGAAGCCAGAGAAGTGGGGGTTGAGAACCTAGCAGGAAGCAGAGGAGTGGAAACAGAAGTGCGGTGCGTGGTGTCAGAAATTCTGATGTTTGCCTAAAAAGGCCCAGGGTAGTTTACCAGGTAGAAATTACAGAATGAAAACTTCAAACAGCCTTCACGTTGAAAAATAAAGGGGAAAAATAATATCCTCTGTGCTGTGCCATAAATTACCACAAGGTGGCGCCTGGGTCTTAGCAGTCAAATCACCAGACCTTTTTCTCTGTCCACCCTGCAGAACAACTTCAGCAAAAGGACCAACAGATCCTACTCTTACTGGAAGAAAAGGAGATGATCTTCCGGGACATGACTGAGTGCAGCACCCCTTTGCCAGAGGAATGCTCCCCAACTCAGAGCTCTAGAATCCTCTTCCGCGCCAACACAGAAGAGGCTCTCAAAGGAGGACCTTTAATGAAAAGTGCAATAAATGAGGGTAATTTCTGTTCAGTGTTGCCCCTTCTGCATCACCTCCCAGTGTGGTTTATACACGAATATTCCTTTTTACTGTAAAACAAAGCACAAACAGAAAACAAACACTTCAGTTTTGTGAGTTTTCAGGTAGCATCTTGTTGCCACTGCCTAGGTCAAGAAATAAAATGTGGACAGACACCCCAGCCCTTCCACGTGTCCTGCCCCCATCAAAGCTCCCTCCCTCCGTCCCTCCTAAAAATAACACATATTGTGACTTTTACAGTAAGCACTTACGTTTCTTTATGGTTTTGTGGCCAGGTCTTGCTCCTGCTTTTTAATAGCTGAAATTTAATTTATAGCTCCCCCCATCCCGTTCTTTTCCCCACAATTTAACTTTGAGAGATCTGGGCTTTTTAATGGGTAGACTTTCGTGTTTTCTTTCTGCAGTGGAGATCCTTCAGAACCTGGTAAGTGGGGGCCTAGGAGGCCCGCTCGGGCAGGCTGTTGGCAGCCCCACTGGTCAGGAAGGCACAGTCGGCCCCGTGTCCTTGCCCCGGAGAGCAGAGACCTTTGGCGGATTTGACAGCCATCAGATGAACGCTTCAAAAGGTAAGTGACTTTGAAGCCGTGTCCTTTTATAATCGATCCTCGACTGTCCCACAGAAGTAAAAATGGTCTACCTCAAGTGGCTCTGTCTCATCTATGGTAAATGTTTTCTTGAGATCCTCCTAAGTATCTATATGCTAAAACACTCAAGAACCTCTTATCAGCGCCATGTTCGTTTTGAGTAATAAAGACTTGTTCGTTCCTGGGATCTCAGCTAAGCTGTAGTCAAAGGAGCAGTAATACTTGTCTCGTTGCTTCTAGTTGTTCTGCATCAATAAAAATTAATATTCACTTAGCTGCCACCAGGTGACTTCCCATTCCTGGCTTTTGCAGGATTCAGAAACATCACATCCCTAAGCTATATATCTTGTATTCTTTTCTTGGCTATTCTGTTTCACAGCCTTTAAAAACAAATTTATTTCTTTGTTCAGGAGGTGAAAAGGAAGAGGGAGATGATGGCCAAGATCTTAGGAGAACAGAATCGGACAGTGGTCTGAAAAAGGTATTTTTTTGCCCCTAAAATACTAACTAAGACCTTCTTAGCACTTCCTGCTGAGTTCACAGTCTATGAAATTCATCCACTTTGATCTTGTTTTGCATGCTTGACTTGGTGTTTTTATTTTCTACTTTATTTTTAAGAGGAAAGCACATTTTTAAACACATAGTACAGTTAAGAGTCCCCTTATCGCTGGTCACTTGGCCTCTCTGGCTTAGAGCTTCATGTGTACATCCATAGCCCGACCAGGGCCCTGGTGGGACCAGTTTCGTCAGGAGGTTTGTTTAAATGCCCAAACTGACCTGGACTCATTACAGGGCTTGAGAATCAGCTCAGTGTCAAATCCTCACCCCCCTGCAGTGGGAGGCTGTGGTAGAAGAGGACAGACGTGGGACGCCACAGCGCACCCTAGACACACTTGAGATACAGTTCCCACCTCAGGAGCTTTGTATTTTAAAAAGGCATGTTTTTTTGTTTTACAGGGTGGAAATGCTAACCTGGCATTTATACTTAAAAGAAACAATGAGGTAAGGATGTTATGAGCTATTAAAGTGTAGGATTGTATTATAATTGCTAGGTTAGGAATGCTCATTTTTGTTTTGCTGGTGTAAACAGGCCGACTCCTGGCCATGCTCTGCACGCTTCACCATGCGGGTGTCACGTCCTGCTTTCTCCCAGCCCAGGGTGTTGCTTTGGCGCCAGGCCGCAGCACTGCCTGCTGATGTGGCCTCTGCTTCTCTGCTCTGGAGAGGCCTCTTTCTCCGTCTACCAGCTGTGAAGCGTTCTCAGAGGCATCTCCAGTCCAGGCACCCTGAGTACAGTCTGTAGCCCCCTTTCCTGCAACACGAGCCTGGGCCATAAGAGCCACGCGTCTACAACGTGGCAGATGAATTTGTGGGCAGCTCTGCGCAGTCATTTCTTATCCTGCAGGGCCTCACATGGAGCTTCTTTCCTTGAGCTCTGCTTTTCACATAACACATGTGTTGCTCTCAAAGTGGCCTTGGTGTCCTGCTCGCTAGAGAGTGGACTCTGGTTTGAGTCTTTCCCACCTTCCTTCAGCCGAGGCCTGCTGATCCTACAGGGTAACTGCACTCCTTTCCCTGGCTGCCCCTCCCCGTACTGTCTCAGAGTCCTTAAGACCACTGTGCTCTCCAAACTCTGTTTCCTCTGCGCGTGCGGTTCTGTGTGTCAGCGGACCTGAACGCTGCACACAACAGTGGCCTTCGGGGCCGCCTTTGTGTTTCTTCTTGCTCTCTACCTAGACCCTAAATTCCTGAGAAGCATTGTTTTCAAATTCTAAGTTAATAGGACCATTCCTTTTTTCTTCTAAAGCACAGAGGGATGTTGTTTTCTCTTTGTAGGCACAGGAGCCCACACACTGTGGCTCCCTGAAGGAAGGCTCTTGCGTGTCTACCCTTCAGTGGGACCAGCCTGCTCCCGCACAGCCTGTTGCTCTTGGTGTCTGCTGCTTGAAAGTTAGCTCTTTCTTTTGTTGACTTTTCCATTTGGCAGCTTCTGCCCCTGTATTTAGTGAGAAGAGGCAGGTCAGAGACAGAACAAGACCAGTGTCTTCCAGGCATTTCAGCCTGCGGTACATGCTGCAGGTGCCCAGCCTGCGTCGGCTGCGCTTCCGTGCCACCCCCTCTCTCTGCTGTTAACAGCAAGTATAAATGAAGGGTTAAAAGTATTCGCAGATATGCTTAAGCCTGAGAAGTACTTTTTGCGTGTCTTAAGTATTGTAAAAGGAATATGGCAGAAAATTTGAAAACTGTCCAATAATGTACACAAAATAAAGTAGGGAAACATAACCTTGCCACTGAGAAATGACGGGGGTTAAACGTTCAGTGCTTCTCTTTCCAGCCTTTTCTTCTGTGTAACACACATTGATGTGTCTGAGTTTCTATGAGTGTGACTGGTATAAAAATAGTGTTACATGGCTTGTATCACTACTCCTTGAAATATCCTGTCCTGAAGCTTTTTACTAGCGCATATTAGAAGCATTTCCCCCGAGCACATTTATTCAGACACGCTCAGTCACGGGGGCATACTTTGATGTCATGCCCCAGAACTAATGGAACCTCTCCAGGGGTGATCGATTGTGTCTCTGCTGCTCTGCTTTCCACGTGACGCAGCCCAGAGCTCCTTGTCCAGGCGTCCTCCCCTCCCCGTGTGCTCTGCTCCCTGGAAAGGAGGTTCCACAAACTGCAGCCCCGCTGTCAGGGTCCAGGCTCCTCCTCGCCTTTCTTCACAGACATCAGAGATTTTCATTTTTCAATTGACATTTTGTTGGTTTGAGGTGTTTAAGTGGTATCTCTTTAGTTGGCATTGATATGATTTCCAGTAAAGCTGAATCATTTTTAATACGTTGTACAGTTGACTATTTGTAGTTCTTTTGTAAATTGCTGGTTTGCATTCCTGGCTTGCTTTCCTATGAGATTATTCATTCTTATTGCTCTATGAAAACTTCTTTAAATCAAGTATTTTTTGTTTGACTTTCTGGTCAGTTTGTCCTTTTTGCCTTCTAATTGTACGTTTTGCATAGTGAAGGTTGAAGATTTTTGTGTGTGTGTGTGTGTGTGCGGTTTCTTCCATCGAATTCCCTGTTTCATGGTCAGGAAGACATTCTCCTATTTTCTCATAGCTCTTTTATGGTTCTTTTTTCAACACTTGGCATTTCAATGTATTGGAATGTTTTTCTTGTGTGAGCCAGGATTCAAACTTGGTTTTTTACAATGATTTAGCCAATTTTCTCAGAAAAATTCACTGAATATTCTCCATTGATTTACAAATGCTCCTTCCATCATATACTAAATTCTTATGATTTGCTTCAGGCCTTTCTGTTCCGTTCGATGGGTATGCACGTCGTTTTTGTGCCTGTCACTTTAAATAATTGGCGCTTTCTTTACAAGACTGTGTACTGATGTCCCTTCTACACACATAGTCATTTGTTTGGTCTTGCTTTGTTTTTCTTGGCTAACGACCTGCTTGTCCTCTTGGTGCTCTCAGTTTGAAAATCCTTTGTTCCAGCGCAAGCACCTTGCTGTGTGTGGGGAGGTTCCTTGGTCAGCTGACTGATGGGTGGCAGGCTTGCAGCTCAGTCCTGACCAGACGTGTCCCTGTGTTCCCTCTGCAGCAGGTGGTCCAGAGCATCATCCATCTCCACGAACTCCTCAGCACTCTGCAGGTGTGTGCCTCTCCCTCTCCCCCCTTCACTTCTGTCTTTCCACAGAGACGGTAAAGAGGGTACATTGGCCTGGATTTTGAGTTTGTAGGTTCCTTATGAGTGTCCGGGGCCCTCGGTCTAGAGAAGAGTGGCTCTCGTGATGAGGAGGGGGTCACAGGACGCAGTGGTTACGGTGCCGTCTACCCTCGCAGACTGCAGCTGGTGGATGGCAGTTCTGTAGCAGCCACGCCTCAGGAGGTGCCAGCATGCTCTCAGGCCATCATGTCCAGAGAGGCTTCAGTAGGGTTATGAGTTTCCCTGTCCTATTTCTCTCTGTGCTGTTTGGATAGCAGGGCCCTTTCGAAACAGCTCTTCTTTACACTTCCCGGGAACATCTTCCAATTCTGCTCACTTACGTTCTTTAAGATCTAACTAATCCCATCCTGTCTGCCCCCACCTGCAAAACACACTCCACACCAATGCTGGTGCCTGCAGACAGCATGCAACCAAGTCTGACAGAACACTGAGTTCCTGCACCATTGGTGTCCCTGCTTGATGACTAACTGCCCACGGTTCTCCTGAAGTGTTTTGCCCAGACCAGCTTCAAATGAGAGCAGAGTGTAGTCTGTCTAGTGACTAGTGCCCCCTGGGGACTGGATTGGGGGACAGGAAGCAGGAAACTTGCTGTCCTCCTGGCCAGAGGTTCATCTGTCTCCTCCTGGTGTCTTCCCCAGGGGGTGGTGTTGCAGCAGGACAGCTACATCGAGGACCAGAAGCTGCTGCTGGCCGAGAGGGCACTCACCCGGAGCTTGTCCCGCCCCAGCTCACTCATCGAGCAGGAGAAGCAGCGCAGCCTGGAAAAGCAGCGCCAGGACCTGGCCAACCTGCAGAAGCAGCAGGCGCAACACCTGGAGGAGAAGCGCAGGCGGGAGCGTGAGTGGGAGGCCCGGGAGCAGGCGCTGCAGGAGCGCGAGGCCTGGCTGGCCCAGCGTGAGGAGGAGGTACAGCAGGCACAGCAGGACCTGGAGAGGGACCAGGAGGAGCTCCAGCAGAAGAAGGGCGCCTACCAGTATGACCTGGAGAGGCTGCGTGCGACCCAGAAACAGCTTGAGAGGGAGCAGGAACAGCTGAAACGGGACACAGAGTGGCTCAGCCAGAGGCAGGTGGACCTCGAAGCCTGTCAGGTAAGAGAGCCATGAGTGGAAGGGGTTTGCTGTGCCTGTCGCGGATGCAGTGAAGAGCCGTCTGTGTGCTGAGCACCGGCAGGAAGGAAGCCAAATATAAAGGCTGTTTCTGTAGAGTATCTTTTACACTGAAAGGGGCAGGTGAGGACATGGGTCTTTTCTCATTTTTTCATCTCCAAGAGGCTGATGAGGAGAGTGGAAATGCTTGGGATTTGGTCAGGAAGTTGTCAGAGACTCGGAGCTAATAGGCACTTCCGCAGTGTGTCTGAGACAGTTTCAGGGCCATCCCTCTGCTCTGTGCTGTGGAAGAAATCAGAATTTTCACCCTCTGAAGGGACCTGCAGCAGATGGGGTGGGGTGGGGGGTGCACAGCACAGATTAGGGGCCACACAGTGCCTGTGAGCACCAGGTGGCAGTAGTGTCTCTGATGCATGGGTCACCGTAAGGACAGGTGGTGGGTTCAGGGGGCGTCAGTTACAGGGAAGAGCCCACCCCCGCAAGGAGGCAGCTGCTCTTCTGTGGAGGGGTGCCCCTGCTTGGGGGTGCGGGTGAAGACTTCCTTTCCCTGTGGCTGCCACTCCCATGGGAAGGAGGCTTTTCCCTCCGCAGCCACTGGCTCCCGCTCTTCTTTGTGTGAGACTCAGTGGCGGTTCTCAGACATGGACACTCGTGGCAGGTGAAAAGTCTGAGCACACAGGTTGCCTGTCTAGATACTCACATCATGTTGCCATTTGATTGATTGACTGACCTTGGACCATGAAAGCAAATTAAGCTCACGTCTTGTAGGAGGTGCAGTTTTGCTGTCTACAGAGGTCCTCTGTCACTTGAATGGTGGGAGCAGCCAGTGGCTCTGCACTGCTCCCTATGGCACAGGATGGGCTCCGCCCCCCCCCCCCCCCACAGTCCTGTCAGCAGGGCTTCCGCAGGCCAGAGAGAGTGCGTAGTAGGCTGCTCATCTTCCTCTAGCTTCCGCTCCGGTTTGCATCCCTGTGGAAATCAGTTTTCAGATCAGCAGCTCCCCCATTTCTTCAGGGAGTGGGAGTTTTTTTTTTGAGCTGCCTCATCCAAGGTCCTGTGAATTCTTTATGATGCTGATATTAAGTGCATGTAGTAAAAATAGTAATGGTGTCCAAGGTGACATTTTTAACTTTTTCATAGATACTCCTTAGGGGAAGGCAGGAAAGGAGTTCTGCATCTTTTTACATTAAGGACCGTGGAGTCCAGGGAGGTGGGTCGCACTGTGGCCTCTCAGTAACCCCTTCTCTGCATGTATGCAGGTTTCACATCGACACACGAAGCTGCTGAAGATCCCGTCCTTCCTCCCCAGTCCCGAGGAGTCCCCCTTGCCATCTGCACCTTCAATAGCCAAATCAGGCTCATTGGACTCAGATCTCTCAGTGTCCCCCAAAAGGAACAGCATTTCTCGGACACAGAAAGATAAGGGGCCTTTTCACATACTGAGTTCCACCAGCCAGACCAGCAAAGTCCCAGAGTGTCCAAGCCAGACCCCGGTGTCCACCTCCTCTTCCACCACACGCCTGTTTGGGTTACCAAAGACAAAGGACAAGAAGGAGAAGAAGAAGAAAAGCAAAGGAGACCGCTTGCAGCCCCGTGGTGAGTCATATGCCTGTCTCCCTGTGGCCATCTTGTCCTGGATTCTGAGGAGGGGGGTGGATGTTCTGGGCATGGGACAGGCTGATGAAAGGGCCCAGTTGCCTTACTTCTCACCAAAGCCACTTGCTCTGCCCACGAAGGACTGAGGCACTAATTCAGCGAGCATCTCGGAGCCTACTCTGTGGCACATGTGTGCAGAGCAGAGGTCAGGCTTCGTTTTCCAGTGTTTATTATCTAATTAAGGAATGCAAACCCTCCCATAGGGAGCACTTTCAGTCTTCCCCACCTTCCTGTATCCTCCTGGTCCAGTGATTGATAATAGTAACTTGTGTTCCGCGAGCATTCCAAGATCATGTGGACTCCTTGAAGGGACTGTGGGGAGGAGGTGGGGCTGACTCCAACATGGGCCTGGAGCTCGGAGAATAATTGGCATGCCTGCCCTCGCAAAGCTTGTGCCTAACCGCTCAGCCAGGCACCCCCATCCTCACCCCCCTCAAAATGATTGCGCACTCCCTCCATGTGAGGTCAAAGAGGAGTTTGTTTGCTGGCCTGTTTATGAATAGGAAGTCCAGTGCTTCTTCAGAGTTAAAGGGAGCAGTGAGGAGTGACGGGCCCCACCGGACCTCATTTACAGAACCGGTTAGGGAACCCATGGGCGGGCGGTTGACGGCCACTGGCCCCTGACATCTGTCTGCACCTCGGAAGACTTGTGTTTGGGGAGAGAAAGAGGGGGGTCCTTTTTTTTCTGACTTTCTTTTCCCTTCTTGGTTTCCCCATTTCCAGATGGCCCTGCGTCAGAGGTGCCCACAGAGGGTGAAGAGATCTTCTGCTGACCCCATTCCTCCGCCAGCAGTGTCACCAGCCCCGCCCTCCTGCGTCCCTGCATGACCACTCTCTCCTGTCGTCCACACCGGGCTCTGCAAGCGTCTACTGCTCCATGCTGCCACAGGCCATGGACCTGAGGAACAAGTGGTCCCAAGCATCAGGGTGGGTAAGGTGGCCCCAGACTTACCCACCCAGGTCACTGCCCATGACTCTTGGGTTGGGCCGGCCTTCCTGAGGATGTTACACTGAGAATAGTGTCCTCAGAAGTCCAGGCACTGGTTTTGGGCATGTCAGCAATTCCTAAAAGCTGAAAGAATATTTCCAGATGAGGTATGCGTGCCGGCGTCCTTTCATTTTGGGGAACACAACTGAAAATCAGACAGCAGGAAGTGTGGACTTTCTGTGTGCATATAGATGGTGGCCGTCTGCACAGACACCGGGGGTATGGCAGAAGCGTGCACCTTCTGCCCCAGGTACTGCACGGGTGGCTCGCAGGTGCTTGGCCTCCCACCTGCCAGGCCTCGGAGGCGATGTGGTCCCCCACCCACCTCACCCCTGTGGACATGTGTTTCTCATTTCATTTCAGAAGGGATGACAAACATTTGTGAAAAACAGTGAGCAGAGACCTGGTGTGTTTCCAAACCATGAGAGCTGCACCACCTCGGTGTTGGTATTACAGTCCCAGCCTCTAGCGATTTCGTTAGTTCTGGAAGAAATTCTGCACTGGCTCTCCAAGGTGTGTGCCTCATGTTCCAGGCACAGATGAAGTAGAGAGGCCTCCTCACGGTTACCCGTGCAGCGTGACACTTTTTGGTTGTCACTGAGCATTCAGAAATGGCCACAGCCTCCTGGCAGTATTCCTGAGACCTCGTGGGGTACTCTCCAAGGGCAGTTGTTCATGCCTGACCCTCCCTGTGGGAGACAGTGGTCCCCTTGACGTTCCACCCATAGGGACCGCATGCTCCCCCTGCAGGGAGCTTGTTCCCACCCTGTACTAGGACAGCTGGCCGAGAAGGAGTATCAGTGAAGGTGTTAGCATCCACATAGTGGTTTCCACTGGTGAAGAGAGACGAGCTGGTCCAGGTGTGGCTTGTGAAGGCTCTCATTCTGTGTCACAGGGCCTTGGCAAAATTTAATTTCTTAAAGATATTTTTTTTTTAATTTAAAGGTCTATTGGTTCTTGCACTCGGACCCTTGATGATGCCTCACGTGCCACCTGCATTTTATGTTCTTTTTCCTTCTCCTCCTTTTCCTTCTGCATTGGCATCTGCTTCTGTTTTCAACTTGTCACTGGCCGGCAGGTACAGGACGGTTCATGGATGACATTTCCCTCCGAGGCCCCACACGCCTGCCACGCTGGTAGCTCCTAGGGGGTGAGACTGGGAAATTCTCTGCTTTAAATGTGGCCTTTGATTCCTGCTTTCACTCCTTAGGGGCTGGGTCTTTGACCATACTTTTTAAAAACAAAAAATCTGTAACTTGGTGCTTGTTGATGAATTGCAAGCGGGCCTTGCGGACGGAGATATTTATCTTTCAGTTTATTTGAAAGAGGTCTGGTTTAAAATTAATTGCTAGCGTAGATTTGTTTTATTTATTGTGTGTGTCTGTGTGTGTGATAAGGCTGAACATACTATCCCAGCGGTTTCAACCATCTGATCACTACGGTGAAGGAACAGCGGCCTGGCTGCTTCCTCCTCAGCATCTCTCAAAGTGCCTTGAAGGCCCAAAAGAAATTATGATTGGGGGAAGGGTCCCTTTGCTTCCCTCCTCCCACCCCACGTCTCTCTTTGATCAAGGGATGTCTTCCTGCTTGGGAGTTAAGAAACTGGCTGCCTATGAGGGACATTTGCCTGTTTTTGTCTTTGAAATTTCTTACCTTTCAGTAATAGACTTTAGGGAAGAAACTGAGTTTTCTCTTGAAATCATGATGTTATACCCCTGCCCCTCCACCCAAAGACCCTAAACAGCAAAAGCGACATTGCTTGCTTCCTTCTACCAGGCCCCCCATCATGGAGTTACAGGCATGGCTGTGCTGGCTTTCCTGGGAGCCTCGTGGAGCTCCGTTGTCTGTCTGTGTCACTTGCTGGAGGCAGCCCTGAGGCTTCATGTTGCACAGAGAAGCGCTCTGCTAGAAAGGGCACTGGCAAACCTCCTTCCTTTGGGTCAGCGTGGGCTGGGCCACCTCGCTCTGGGCCGCAAACAGGAAGGGCTTCGTGCCCAAGAGGTTGGCCATCCCATGTGCCCTTCAGAGGCGTTGCGGGCTCTGAGCACTGGACCAGGCTGCACAGCGCGATTTGGGTTTCAGCCCCACAGACCCGTGCTCTCGTGCTCTCCACCCCCGTGGTGTCTCCCTTTGGACGTGGAGCTCAGGGCTTCAGCCGCTGCACTCATGCTTCTGACCCAGAGAACTGCTCTGGCCAGCCAGGCTGAGCCCTGTCTGGGTGTCTTCCCTATGACGAGTGGTTGTCTTCTAGGGTGAAGCAGATTCGGTTCCCTGTGGGCGTCCCATGTGAGAAAGTTGTGCTGCTCCATCAAGCTCCAGAAATCAGATGCCCCAGATCGAGTTTAAGTTTTGGGAGGCCGAAGGGAGACACCTCCCAGAGTCCCCAGATTTTCAGAACCTGCTAAATTTTCTGGAAGGAGGGTGTGTCTTCTCTCAGTTATATCATCTCAGTAATTGTCATCCTGGTTGGGTGACACAGGCACTTTACATGCCATCAGCACTTGGCTTCATTGTTGTGACAACTATGTTGACTGGTTTCTTCTTTGAACATGGAGTGTTAAAACATGAAAATTGCTATAATTCAGCCTTTGCCAACATGCCATCTTCTACCCTCACAAGGGTTCTCTGTAGGCAAGAGATCTGTATCAGGATTGTTTTTGGAAAGGTATGAACCTTACCTTTTTTCCTCTTACATCTCAGGGTGATGCCACCAAAGGCCGTCCCTTCGCTTGTCTGCTCCCTTCGTTCCCTTCATTCCCCCGCCCCCAGCATGAACGGCAGTGAGCACAGATGTGTAAGAGCCTTGGGGTTTGTTGGACCCTTCTTGGAGTGGAGGGGAGCTAGCGTGGAGGGGTTTGATAAAATAGGCTGTGCCTGAAGTAAAAGTTAGAGCCATAATATTGGAGGCCAGAACTTGACCCAGAAGTTTCAGTTCACAGCAGTGGTTCCTGTTTTATCCTTTTGTTTCCAAGGTTCTTTATCTGTAGCTGTTTCTTTCTTCCCAAGGATTTTGGAACTGACACGGGAGTGGCAGTTTACTTTGGTGTCGATGGGTGGCCATTTGTGCCCAAAGGACAGCCAAGCCCTGGGAGGGTTTTAGAGAGATGGTCCTGGTGAGTGGGCTCCCATGGCCATAGGGATGGCTTGGAGGGGACACTGCACAAGGTCATCAACATCGCCCGTGTCCCCCGCCACCCCTGTGCTTGGATGCCCGCAGAGTATGGTGGTTGGCGGAGGTTAAGAGAGCGGTGTGCCCACCTGCCTGCCTGCAGCAGGGCCGGTGGACACACACACGACCGAGGTCCCAACTGGCTGGGTGCCAGCCTATTTGCTCTTCTGACCGGCCCTCAGAGACAAGGATGGGGGCAAAGAGTTCGTTTTGGTTTGGTTCCTCCTTTTTCCTTCAACACAGTATAACATTCCTAGTTAACCAGAGTTTAGAATCTACTGCCTGCTGGTCAGGTTTTGAAATGAGAAATATTTTAATGCTGCCATAAAAGGAAAAAACAAAACAAAGGCTTTTTTTTGTGGCCTCCTGGCCTAATTTAATTTTTCAAAAAGATGACAGGCCTTGAATTAGTTCTCCATCTCTCTAAGGTTTAAAGATGGGCAAACCCAAATGGTTCAAGTCTCTCCCACCGCAGACCGCGCAGACCTGCTGCACACACCCAGTCTGAGCCAGCCTGTGCTGGGGCCTCCCTGCTTGGGGGCCAGAGGGTCTGTGCCTCCGGCTTCTGCGCACCCCAGGTCTTCACCCTGCTTGGATGCCTCTGCCTTTGCAGCTGTCTGGCAGGAGGGCAGCCAGAGAGCTCTGACAGGGACCCGCCCTTGTGGTCATGTTCAGCCTGTGGTTTCCTGTGTGTCACATACCCCCCTTCCCCCATTGGGCGCGCAGGGAGGCATCAGGATGTGCAGGAGGGTGATTGCACACACCTCATACCTCTGCTTCTGCTCATTGTTTTAGATGCTAGGTGAGCATTTCTGTGCTAAGTCCTATTAAATAAGAAGTGATTAAAACCAAGATGCTGTACAGTAATTTGTAATTATGTATAAAGTAAAGCTGTTTTAAACTATAAAGATTGTTTTTCAGTGTTTTCTGGATTTTACCATGACATACTGGCTTTGTATTTTATTTATCTTCCTATCTAGTTACTGGCTTCAGATTCTTGTAAAGTTCTTCTCGGCCCTTCCAAAAAAATAAATGTTCTCTGAGTCTTCATTGTGGCTGCTGTGTGCCTGTCCATCTGGGCTTCCTGGGGGGAGTCTCAGGGTACTCTGGGTTCCTTGTAAAAAGGGGGAGCCCCTTCCCCAACTGTAACAAGAGCCTTTTCCCCAGTGAACGCTGTTTCTTTATTTGGGGACAGAAGCAGGAGGGGATCCTGAAGCACTGAGTATCTCCGTGGGGACCCCCACTCTTTCCGACAGCCGGGACTGAAAACCCTCAAGGTGCTGAGTGTTAGAACTCTTCCCAGTTAATGACATAAAGCTGTCCTTTGCGTAGATTCTACTCTGTGAAAAGATTAACATACTGCCTTTTTTTTTTTTTTTTTTTTTTTTTTTTGCCAACTTTCATCACCCCATCCCATCCCCCAAACAGGGCAACTGCCAAAACCTAATTCAGGAAGAAAAATCTTATTTGCCTGGAGTGAGCTCCGCAGGGATCAACTGGATGTGATCGCAGAACACTGGGGGCTCCACTGAGAAATCACTGAGACACACCCGAGGAGCTGCGCCTGCCTCTTTAACAGGCCCCTCCATCCCCTAGACCCTGGGGACTGCGCCATATGGTGTCAAGGGGCCTGGGATCTTGGCATTGCCACTTAGAAGCTCATCACCCAGCAATGGAAAAGAAAGTCCTGCCCCAGTGCCAAGTGTCTTCCCTTTCTCCGTGAACTTGGAAGTGCACTGATTCCTTAAGAGGGTTCTCTGGCCTTGGCAGTAGCTGCCTTTCTACAAGCCAGCGACACACTGGTGCCTTCTCGCCCACTCACTGTCCTTGGTGGCTGTCAGTGCAGCTGCAGCAGTCCCCTACCCTCCTGAATGCCCGTCCCACAAAGACACCTCAGCAGAGCCAGAAGGGCAGTTCCCAAGGCCTCCCAAGGTCCTTGGGTCTAAGCCAGGGTCAGGCTCTGCCTGGGAGGGAAGAAGAGTGAGGAGGTTCCATCCTTCCTTCCAGAACTGCAGGCACACGAAGCGCTCAGGGCTCCAGGCACACCAGACAGCCATCTCGCAGGGCCACGGGCCCCCTCCTGCTCCCGAGGGGAAGTGCTGTGCCCAGAGCTTCTGCCACAGCGCAGACCTGGCCACTGAGTGCTTTACATAAAAGCGGCATTTTTCTGCTTGCAGATCACCATGCCCAAGGGAGAGCAATGCCCTACAAACTGCCTTATTAGACTAGGTGTTGCAGCAGTCTCTGTCCGGACAGGAAGTGTGGTAACTAATGCCACAGGACAGAAATCTGAGTCAGGAATAAGGTGTCAGCAAGGCCAGACAAGAGCCTGCCCTGGAGGGGGAAAATGTGGTGCACAGGTTGTGTTTTTCCTCAGAAGCCGTAACAAGCAGAACCGAGGGCAGCCGAGCTGTGGAGCCTCAGAAATAAGATTGGGAGCTCCTGTTGCTGGGGGACCAGTCACCTCGTCCCCAGCAGCCTGGGGTCCTGCATACCTTGTCAGTGAGAAGAATGCTTAGGCAATTGCCCCATTTCTTCAGGGGCCTCCTGGTCACCTACAGAATGGTGAGGTGCTCTGCCACCCTGTGGGTGTACTGAAGGGGGGACAGTGGGAAGGGAAGTTGGGCTTGGGAGGGGTTGTGTGTGCCCCAGATTCAGGGAATGTGGGCTGCAGGGCCCCACTGTCCTCCCCACCTCCACCCATCTCCAGCTGCCTTTGGTATCCACGTTACAGCCTGGCCCATCCCCAGGTCACTCTGGTCTCTTTTCATATGCTAATTGTTGCTCTTCGCAGCTAGAAATAGTCCCCACTGAAGTTGAGGCTGCTCCTCCCTCCTGGCGCCTTTGTGGAACTTTCCTTGTTCCTGGGAAACTGTATCTGGAGGGGCAGAGGTGGGAGGGGCCCAGGAAGGCCTCCATGGGAGAGCTGACTGGGGGAGAGCTGGCTACGTGGCTCCTGGGAACAGACCAGCTGAAAGCCAGGCCTGCTTTGTTCTCCCTCCGGAGTTGCCCCTTCCCTTGGAGGGTCCCTGAACTTCCTACCCCACCCCGAGCTTCAGAATTGGAGCGTGGCAGTTGCCTGGACAACCTTGTTCTACCCAGCCTTGCTCTATCTGCGTCCGAAGGAGCGGACACTGGCCCTACAGGAGTCGGGCTATGGTGAGGAGCTTTGGAGTGTGCTCCGGTTGGTGGGGTGGGGGGGGTCTCACTTAGGGGGAGTCCCACTTCAAGAGGGGCTATGGACAAAGGCTGGGAGACCACTGGGTGCATTCGACCTCTCAAAAACGCACTCTCAGGAAGCCAAGGCACGTTTCTTCATTCAGACTGCACTTTCCAAGCAGGAGCTGAGGACCTCCGACTGCTGTAAACCATGTCCACAGGGTGGCTCATGACATGAAAATCCAGGCTGTGGGAGGAGAAGGAAGCACACGTGCCACGGAGAAACCGCAGCCTCGGTGCTGAAACTCACATTCGGCTCCTTGTTTCCCAGCAGCCAGGGCTAAGCGCAAAACGTATTCCTAATGGGGTTTCCTTTGACTCCCCCTAAAATCTGGAATGCTTTCTCCTTCCAGTTAACTTTTCTCACACTCAGTTACTCAGCGGGAAAGTTATGGGACAGAGGAGGTGGACAATGTTGAAGGAAGTACTTAGGTACTTCATGTACCTAAGGAGAAAAGTCACTGTGTACAAGCGGAGCTGGCATCTGGGCCCAGCTGCTGTGACTCCCAGTGTGTCCCCACCTCCCTACACTGTGCACCTGGTGGGACAACACGCATCTGCAGAGGCCCGACCTGGCCCCAGAGTGCAGCTCACACTCCAGCAGTCAGGGATGGACAGCACTGGCCTACATTCAGGGCGCCTGAGCCTGTCCTCCCCGTGCACGCGTGCTTAAGTTCGTGGAAGGAGTGCAGGTGAAGCAGCCTTCTGGGGGCCATGCTGCAGTGACTGGTGCCCACTTCTGGAGTCACTACACCCTCCTTAACATGTTTGTTATTTTTGCACAAATGAGTATCAGCTGGGAGCTCCCAGTGCAGACAGGCACACAGAAATGAATGGAATGAATTTTCAACTGAGAGCTCACGACATGGGTTTTCCAGGAAAGAATGACTCTCAGGAGAATGGGAAACAGGATTCTACAGGAGAATCATCTGAATAAAGGGAATGGGTCTCCCCACATTCACAGGAGGGGCAGACCCTGAGCCCTGGATGGTAGGGTAAGGACAACTCAGCCCTGGATTCTGTCCCCCAAGAAAACTCCAGAGCGCACGGAAAGCAGGAATGTTCTCAATTCATTTATTAAGTTAGAAACGGAAAAAGGTATCAACATTTGAGTAAAGCACTGTGAGGTCCTTTGTGCTGTGAGAAGTGTGCTTAGCTCAGCTCAGCTCAGCTCAGCAGCCTGACAGGGTCAGGGTCTCCTGCGGAGCTGCCTCCCCACCTCATGCCCCAGGAGCAGGGGCTTCCCGGAGTTTTCCAGCAGGGCCATCTCCCCAGACCAGAGCCCGTGGCAGCAGGGTGGCTGAGGGAGCACCGCAGCAGAGGCAGGCCCTGGCCCAGAGGGTGTATGCTGTCTGAAGATGAGAGAGGCACCTTCTGCTCCAGAAGGTTCCCACGTGGCAACTGGTGTTCATCAGCAGGTGAACCTGACAAGGTCTGAGTCCGCAAGAAGCCAAAGGCCTAGTGCCCACACGGTGGTCCTGGGAGAGGCAGGGCCGAGTTACGAAGGCAGCTGGCCTGTGACGTGGCCTCACTTTGGAGCCAGGCCCCAAACCAGCCAGGCAGCACTGCACAGAGGGCATGCGGGAGCCACAGGGCTTGGCCGAGGCACAAGGGTCACCCCCATCTACAGTGAAAGGCACACTGGGGTGAGTGAGCAATGAGCCGGAAACTGTGACCCTGGGTGTCAGGCTGGCTGCTGGGAGGAGCTGATCTCTCCAGAACCCCGGATGCTAGGGAGAGACTGACGAGGGGGTCCCAACGACTTGGAAGGTGGAAAAAAATGAACAAATGTTGCAGTTCTCTTGGGACCATGGTCACTTTGTGAGCTCAGGGCAGAGGAGTCAGATCCAGTTACCAGCTAGAAGGCCTGGATACCAGAGACCAGTGGGTGCTGGTTGGGGTCAGGGGTGGTGACCTTGTTGCTGGCCTCTACCCTAAAATTTGTCCAGCACTGTGGGATCTACAGTGGGCACCCTGGAGTCTCTCTGGGTCCCTAGGTCCCGCCGGCTGCTTATCTTGAAGGGGAGGGCCACAACCTGCAGATCAGTGTGGTCCCATCAGGACACGTGGTCACTGCTGCTGCTTGTGGGGGGAGGTGGCTCTCAAGGCCCTGGGTCCTGCCGTGTGACTGGCAGGACATCTGTGTCTGTACCTGGGGCATGGCTGGCCTGGTGGAGGTGGCAAAGTCACCAAGGGCAAGCCCACCTCCAAGGAGGAGCCCACAGGAGATTTCCTCTATAACCCTATGGTCTGGATGTCATCTGCTAGTGAGGCTGTGTGGATGCCACTGAGATCACCATACAGGTTCTGCCCCTTATAAAGTGTGGCCTCGGTTTTCTCCTTGGTAACGTCTGCTCGAAGTCCTGCTGGACTCTGTTCCTCGAGGCCTGGGGTGTCCTCTGACAGTGACATTACAATGCCCACAGGGAAGCCCTGAGTCAAACAAAGCTGTGCCGTAGGTAATGCTCACCCCCACTCCACCCCCGCCCCAGGCTTTTCCCAGCCTGGCACCCCAGGCCCTGTCCAGGACTTGCTGAAACTTGCGACCTCAAAGCTCTGCACACCTGTCCTCCTCCAGGAGGCTGAGGGAGTCCTGGCATCACCGCATGCCCCATGGAAGGTACCCTCCCCCCAAACCACTGCAAAGTGGAAAAAGCCTCAGGCAGACACACCACTGGAGAGGACTTCTCTTGTCTAAGCTCAGGATATCCCCCAAGACCAATGCTGCCGGCCACTTGGAGGGCTGAGCTTCCGGCTGTGGTGGGCAGGGACAGGGCCACTTTGTGACAGTGAGGGCTGCAGCCAGGGACAGGGAGAAACATGCAGAGCCTGCAGGGCAACAGAGAGAAAGAGAATGGGAGTCCTCCCCACCTTGACAGATGCCCAAGGAACGCCTCACAGTGACTGAAAGGGAAAGAAAAGCAAGCTCTCCACACAGGCAGGCTGAGTTCTTCAGACAACCTGCATCTCCACTCACCCAGCAGGTAAGAGGCCACGCAGTCCCAGGGGCCTGCTCCCAAAGGCCGGGTACCACCCGCTGCGTCCAGTGTCACCCAGGCCCACAGCACCAGCACAAGAGCCTGGGGTGGGGTCTCCCAGCAGCTGCACCCTGGACCCACGCAGACCTGCAGCCTGGGTGTGGCCATCTGTGTGGAAGAGAATTCAGCCTTGTCCAGAGGTCTGGCCTTTGCCCTGGCTTCTAGGAGGCGTTCTATGTAGCACCTGATAGGAGTGGGTTGGCTTGGGCTGGGGTGGGGACATCATGTGACCTAGGGTAGGGGCTCTGGGTCACCTTGGCCCAGTTGACCTGGAGACTGAGAGTAACCATGTGGGCCATCAGGTGATCTGGCTTGAGTCCTGGGGCCCTGGTGACCATTCTGGATACAGAGGCTTCAGTGAGCATCCCTGGTTGGCCATGCTCTGCATATTGTCATCACTCACTAATGCCAGGAGAGGAGCACTGTCCTGATCCCATAGGGAGAGGACGTGGTGCTCATGCGTACGTTTTTCGTTTTGACCGCCCCGTGCCCCCACACATCTCTGGCCGTGGCTGACCTGAATCCATACCATTTCCCTGTACTAAACCACAACCGTGAACATGCCAGCCTCAGTGCATTCTGGGAGGCCCTACAGTGACACGTGAGTACGTGGTGGTCCTGGGGGCCCCTGCCCTGCGCTGGTGTCAGAAGTGAGGACACTGTCGCACGGAGACTGTGCGCCAGACTTTGCAGGTTGGCACAAACTCCTCTTGGAAGTGTCAGAAGACCCCTGGTGGCTCTGATGTGTGGCCATGTTTGGCTGTCTCTCCGCTGGGCAGAAGGGTTATCTGCTTTGCCCAAGGTCAACTGCAAGGAAGGGACAGAGCAAGGCTTTGGCTCTGAGAGAGGGTCCCAGAGTCCCCCAGTCCCTGCTGCCCAACCCAGCCGTCCCTGGAAGACAGCACGAGTGGGCCCCAGGTGCTGGTGCTCACCTGGCCCTGCAGGGGCTCCTCACGCAGGCAGGTGCTTCCAGGTGCTGACGAAGGCCGTGGGGATGAGCGAGTAGGGCACAGTGGTGATGCAGCTCCAAGTGTCTGCAGTGGGGTCGTAGCAGTCCAGTGTCTTACATCTCTGGGTCCCAAAGTAGCCCCCCACCACATAGAGCTTGTTGCCCGAGGCCAGGGCATGGCAGGACATGCGCTTAGCGGTCATGTCCCCAATCCGCGTCCACTGGTTGGTCTCACAGTCGAAGCGGTAGGCGGAGGCAGCTGTGAACTCCGTGTCGCCTCCCATGATGAAGATCTGGCTGCCCAGCACAGCGGCACCCGTGTACCGCCATGGCTGGGGGCACTCGGCCTTGATAGTCCACCGGTTCTCCACGGGGTCGTAGCACTGGACCTTGGACACCATGTCCCGGTGGATGCTGGTCCCCCCGAAAACAAACAGCTTCAGCTTGGCGCTCACCACGGCTGCGTTGCTGACACCATCCCTCAATGGGGCCACCATCGTCCACTTGTTAGCCCCAGGGTCGTACTTCTCCACCTGCTTCAGGGAGACCGAAGGGGAGGCCGGGAAGACACCTGCCAGGGACGTGTGTCCCCCCACCACGTACAGACAGTTCTCCAGCTCGGCCGAGCCGTGGCCGAAGCGGGCAATCAGCATGGGGGCGGCCTTGGACCACTCCTCGTGGACAGTGTTGTACACCCACACATCCTTGGAGACCCCGTTTTCAGAGCCCCTGCCCCCAGTCACGTAGACCTTGCAGCCGATTGCAGAAGCACTGAACTCCTTCCGGGGGCTGGGCAGGTCTGCCTTAGGGATGATCTCCTTGGCCTTGTGGTCCACTTGGTAGATCTTGTCGCACATGAAGGTCTGGCCGCCCAGGATGAGGAGCGTGTGTCCTGCCTTGCGTGGCCGGGCGCAGGGGCTGGTGACTACCCCGTCGTTTTGCAGGATCTTGGTCTTGCAGTAGAGTGCCTCGTCTATGATGAGCCTGGTGCACTCGTCCGCTGTCAGCAGGGCCTCGCTGGACACGGCCTCCTTCAGGCAGTCGGACGGCAGCAGGGCCAGACGCACACTCCTGAGGAGCTCAGGCAGGTGGGCCTTCCGCCCTTCGAGGTCGTGCTTCACCCACTGGAGGATGGCTTCAAAGACCACCCGCTCGTCCTCCGTCTCCAGCTCATCACTGGAGATGAGGTCCAGCAGCATGTCCTTGGACAGGCTGTTGAAGTCCTCATTCTGCCGCACCGTCTCGAAGTGCACCAGACACATGCGCCAGGAGAACTCATAGAGCCGGCGGCACTGATGGGCATCTGACAGCAGCATCATGCCCAGGCAGTTGGAGGGGAAGAGGTTCTTCTCCAGGAACTCGGCGGCTGCGTCCCGCACGTCGTGGAACTGCAGCATGTCGCCGGCCTCCAGCAGGGACTCCGCGTTCTCCTCGTTGATGGCGATGCGGGACGAGTAGGCAAAGTCCAGCAGCAGCTCCAGCACCTCAGGGTGCAGGTTGTCCTGGAAATTGACCGTGTCGTCCCGGCTCTCACGCAGGCCGTGGCTGAACATGGCCTCAAAGTAGCGGCTGGAGGCGGCCAGCACGGCACGGTGGCAGGGGAAGGCGCGGTCCCCGGCCCAGAGCGTAACATCAGTGAACATGCGGTGCTTGCGCAGCGTGTTGAGGTGGGCGAGCACACAGTCGGGGTGTGACGCCTTGTGGAAGAGCGTGATGTTCATGGACCCTGTGCTGCTCCGCGACTTGCGGGTCTCGTGGACACTGACCGACATGCTGAGCCAACCTGCAGGGGATAGGGCCACAGGTGAGAGGGGCCACTCCTGACACAGTGACATCACAGGCCCTGGCCCCCCTGCTGCCCGGCCCTCTCCCACACCCCTCCCCCCAGCTCCGACCCTCATGTCAACCGACCACATCGCTGAGGACCACACAGGTTGCAGAGGCTGGACTTCACCCCTGCCCTTGGCAAACTGGTTTTGTTCTCCTGAGTTTGCATCAGTTCTGGAACCAAACACCTTTGGCCTGGATACGAACCACCCCGGGGTGAGTTCAAGCTGTGCTGCCTCCTGTGGTTACGAGAACGCGCAAATGGTGTCCCTGGCCTGGTTAAGCCAACATCGGGGCAATACTAAGTAGTATGTGTGCTTGATGGCATTCCGGCCTCTAGGGACGCTGCTCATGTGGCCCTATTCCACTACAGGGGAGAAAGGCTCAGAGGCGAAGCGGCTGCCCGAGGGGCTGGAGCAGGATTCCACATGGGCTGTCCAGTGCCGCACCTGGACTCTACCCTCCACTGGCCCAAGGAGGCCGATCCTGCAGGGACACTCGAAATGATGTCTTCAAGGACAGGCACACCTCCAAGTACATCCTCACACCCCCAGGGCTCCCAGCTGGCCTTGCCATAAGCTGGGCTCCAAGCAGCACTGGCCAGGCACCTCCCCCCGCTACACCCCGGGGCCCTCCCCTTGGAAAGATCCTGGAGAGGTGCTGCCACAGCCCAAGCACTCAGTGTAGAGACGTTTTCGGTGTCCAGGGTCTCAGAGACCTGTTGACCCAACCGGGATGTGCGAGAGTGTGGAGGTGAGGCCCACTGACTCACACCAGCTCAGTTCGGAGGTCCAAACAGGAAGCCGAGGCAAAGGCCCAGGTGACAGCGGCACATACTGAATAGGGAAGCAATCCAGATTCACCTCAACAAAGGGGCAGAAAAAACTGGCCATTGGAGCCACCCAGCCTGACAGAGGACCCCAGCCTCCTGGGCCACTTCAAACACTTCCCCTGCCTCCCGTCTGTTGTCCTCTGCCCAGCTGGGACAAGCCTCAGAGTGCTGGTCCCTATGAACAGACACAATCTTGTCACCCATTTGAATATGGGAGATTCCAAAGCACTTTAATTAAAAGTCCAGCCAACAGGATGACCGAAGACCCCACTGCAGCACTGTGGGAACCAGAGGCTCAGCCAGGCAGGCAAAATCACACATCTCAAAAAGCAAACTGAATTCAGTGCCCTGCCTCCCAAAGCCTATGATGTCTTCCTGTTAGTAATGAGGCAAAAGCAAAGAACAAAAAACAAAACAAAAAGAACAAAACCACAAAAAACACACTTTTTCTTTTCAAAATTTTACTGAATTTATTGGGTGACATTGTTTTATTGTCCTGTGTGTTCACCACCCCAATTTAAGTCTCCTTCCATCACTATCCCCCCTTTACCCTCTCCCACCTCCCCCCACCCCACTGCTGCTCTTGCAATTGCCATACTGTTGTCTTTGAGTTTGGGGGGGGGGGCTAATTCATTCACCTTTTTTTACCCACTCCCCATTCCCCCTCTCCTCTGACAGCTGGGGGTCTGTTCTCTGTACCTATGAGTCTATTTCTATTTTGTTTGTTTATTTTGTTCATGAGGTTCTTATGTATAAGTGAAATCATATGGTACTTGTCTTTGGCTTATTTCACTTAGTGTAATACTCTCCAGGTCCATCCATGCTTTCACAAAAGCTAAGATTTCCTTCTTTTTAATAGCTGAATGATATTCCACTGTATAAATGTACCACAGCATTTTCTTCCACTAATCTACTAATGGGCACTTGCTCTAGCAAATCTTGGCTATTGTAAATAATGCTGCAATGAATATAGGGGTACATATATTCTTTTGAATTAGTGTTTGGGTTTCTTCAATATGTTCCCAGAAATGGAAGAGCTGGGTCATAAGATGGTTCCAATTTTTAATATTTTGAGGTATCTCCATACTGCTTTCCACAGTGGCTGCATCCATCTGCATTCCTGCCAACAGTGCACAAGGGTGTCCCTTCCTCCACATCCTCGCCAACACTTCTTGTTTGTTGATATATTGATGGTAGCCATTCTGAAAGGTGTGAGGTGGTATCTCATTGTGGTTTTAATTTGCATTTCTCTGATGATTAGTGACATTGAGCATCTTTTCATATGTCTATTGGCCATCTGTATGTCTTTGGAGAAGTATCTATTCAAGTCCTTCGCCCATTCTTAAATTGGATTCTCTTTCTTTGGTGTTGAGTTATCATAAGCTTTTCATAAATTTTGGACATCATCAGATGTATCATTGGCAAATATGTTTTCCCCTTCAATGGGGTTTCTTTTAATTTTGTTGATGGTTTCCTTTGCTGTGCAAAAACTGTTTAGTTTGATATAGTCCCATTTGTTAATTTTTTTTCTTTTGTTTCCCTTGCCCAAGGAGATACATCAGAAAAAAATATGGCTATGAAAAATGTCTGAGATTTTCCTACCTATATTTTCTTCTAGGATTTTTATAGTTGAGTCTAACATTTAAGCCTTTAATCCATTTTGAATTTATTCATGTGTATGGTATAAGAAAGTGGTCTAATTCTTTCTGTATCTGTCCAGTTTTCCCAGCACCATTTATTGAATAGGCCATCTTTTCCCCACTGTATGTTCTTGCCTCCTTTGTCAAATATTAATTTACCATATAGGTGTGGGTCATTTCTGGGCTCTCTGTTCTATTCCATTGATCTATATGTCTGTTTTATGCCAGTATCATGCTTTTGATTATTATCGCCTTGTGGTATCATTTGATATTAAGTAGTATGATTCCTCCAACTTTATTCTTCTTTCTCAAGATTGCTGTGGCTATTCAGGGTCTTTTATGGTTCCATATAAATTTCTAGGATATTTGTTCTAGTTCTGTGAAATATGCCATTGGTATTTGATAGGAATTGTGTTGAATCTACAGATTGCTTTGGGCATTATGCACATGTTAATGATTCCATGAACATGGTATATGCTTCCACTTATTTGTATCTTCTTCATTTTCTTTCTTCAGTGTCTTAGACTTTTCTGAGTACAGGTCATTAACATCCTTGGTTAAATTTATTCCTCAGTATTTTATTTGTTGATGCAATTGTAAATGGGATTATTTTCTTAATTTCCCTTTCTGACAGTTCATCATTAGTATATAAAAATGCAACTGATTTCTGGATATTTATTCTGTGCCCTGCTAACTTTACTGAATTCATCTATCAGTTTTAGTAGTATTTCAGGGGGAATCTTTAGGGTTCTCTACATCCAGAAGCATGTCATCTGCAAATAATGATAGCTTTACTTCTTTCTTTTACAATTTGGATGCCTTGTATGATTGCTGTGGGAGCAGGCCAGCTCTTTTCATATCTCCACCCTTCCTACCTGTCTCAGTGTGACTCCTTCTGTAAATCCTTGCTGATAAGACTTCTCTTCAGCTAGTCTTCAGTTAGTTCTTCAAGTAGCTTGCCCTATATTTTAGTTATAATTCCAATTTGGTCCTGGGAGGAGGTGAGTGTAACATCCACCTACTGTGCTGCCATCTTGGATCCACATTTTCGTTTCATTTTCTAAAGTCCGTAGCTCCCTCACTACACTCCAAGTCAATTTTCTACTTAAGCAATGATCTGGTAAAGGAAAGAAGCAATTTCATGCTCCAGTGAAATTGGAAATGAGTGTCCAGGTGTGTGTTCTCTCTCACTCACTCCTTCTGTGTCAAAGAACCAGAGAAGCCACAAGCTGATGACATCAGAGCTGCCTGGGCAGAGAAGGCACAGGGGTTGGGCCTGGCCTTGCTGTTCTGGCCCCCAAGCTCCAGGCACCATGGGCCACTGGGCTCTGGGGTCAAGAGGCTGGCCTTCAGTGTGGGGTGATGTGTGCAACCAGCATGAGGGTGAGGGCAGGACACCATGGTCCCCACCCCACCACCGGCCCTGGAGCACCTCTCCTTTCCTCTGCACCTCAGTCTTCCCTTCTGTAAAGTGAAGTCCCTGTCCTGCTCAGACTTCTGAGTGTCACTTACTCATTGGCAATTACTTACAGGGCACAACCTTAGAGCCTTGCCCTGGGACCAGTGTCATTGAGACAAAGGGCTGTACTGGCCTGGCCCATGGGATGCGCCCTACACAGAGCTGAGTTGACCCATGTGAATTCCAGACCTTGCAATGAGTTTCCCCAAATCTTGCTCTGATTGCTAAATCCTCATCCTGGCGTAATCATCAGACACTTTCCAAAATGTGGCCAGTCACCGGGTGACTCAGCCATCCTGTCCCCACTGTGCCTAGGCATGAGGGGGGCCTCTGGCCTGTGCACCCACTGGGGGACGACTTGGGAAGACCCCCAGTCAGGGCTCGGACACGGAGGCTCTGCTTCAGCTCCACTCTCAGGCACCTGCATTGCCTAGGTCCCCGCCTGCTCTGGGTCCCTGAGCACCTCACTGCACCTGCCCCACAGATGACCCTGAGCCCAGCCAGGGAGTGAAGCCATTTCTGAGCTTGAACTGAATGTGGCCGTGAATGCTTAAAGGGCTTGGACACCGTCTGTGGTGCCGAACTCCTCTTGAACTCTCCATTTACAGGCAGCCCTGGGCTGCAATGCCAGCTCTCTGCCTTATTAACCACTGGCATGTAGCCAGGGTGTCATCAGTACCTGCTCCTGGGGAAGCGGGCTCCATGGACGCTCACAGGACCTGGACCCTGGCTGGCCAGAGTGGACATCCTCTACCTTTCCTGCATGGTCACATGTGGACATACATACTCTCTGAACCCATCAGGCAGAGGCCACCCTGGGTTTCTGGCCCTGTGCGGCATGCTCCCTCCATCCTGGTCCCCCTTGCAGGGGGCCCTGGATCTACACGTGAGGCAGCTGGGGTAGTGGGGTGTGAGCTGGACCCTGGCTCACTCTGGGGTGTTGTTGATAGGGCTGCCCTGTGAGGGATCTAAGTGGGGACTCCTTCTAGATGGGGAAAGGGTGGAGCAAATCAAGACGAATACTGAGAAAGCATCAGAAAGCAGGGCTGACCGGTATAGAACAGTCATATTTGCCCTGCAGTTGAGGGCATGTGGGCGACCTTTCCAAGGCCAACACTGCTCGGTCAGCCCAGGGCCCTGGACTGACCGGTGTCTTGCTCAGCACCTAGATGCCTGCTGGCTGACACAAACTTCCCACACAGGCGAAGAGCTAGCGACATACGCAATCAGGTTCCCACCGGAGATGACACCCAGGCACCTCCGAGTGGAAGGCATCTACTCAAGTGCTGGCTGCATTCAGACTGAAGAGAGGACAAAGGCAGGGATGGTGGCTGGTGCTGCAGAGATGGCTTCAACAGTGGGTGCGTGTGGTGGTACTGTCATGCGAGCCACCTGTACTGACACCCTGGCTGTTCTCAGGAATCTCCACTATAGCCCGTTCAGATGCAGGTCCCTCCCATGTTGGGCATTTTGGCCCAGACACATTGCTGGGCCCTGAGGGTTGGCTGAACGAGACCCCGGCCCACCAATCAGCCGGTGCCATCCTCCCAGCCACTACGATGGGCCTGACACCCAAGATGGGGCAAGGAGACTCTTGTCCATGATGTTTGGTGAACTGCAGGTCATGGAGTGGGCTCTGTTCCCAAGGCTGCAGACAGGGCTGGACAGAGGCTGGGAGCAGGAGTGGATGGTGGCTGCACTGCCAGCGATGGGAGCTGCAGGGCGAGGCAGAGAGGGGCCTCTGGTCCCTGCTCAGTCTAAGCCCGTCTGCCCCTAGATGTCCTTTTTGCCTGCTTGAGAGGTGTTTCTGTCACTTGCCACCAAGGTTCGCAAGTAGTACAAGGATTCACCAGATTCAGAGGTCAGAGCTGCTCACCTTGATAAGGGGTCTTAGTTGGGTAGGTCCTTCCACCCTCTCCACCTCCAGGGAGGCCACCCAGACACCAAGGGAATGGGTTTCATGCGCTGATGGTCAGTGATCAGTACCAGTCGTACACCCAGCCCAGGAAGTTGGTAGATGCACCAAATAACCATGTGCCCGGCTCACTTCTCCCCATCCTTGGGAGTTAACTAAATGGCCAGGGAAACAGTAGCTAACCGGTAAGACCTCAGAAAAACTCTCCATGCCCTCCCAAGATTCCAGCAACTGAAAACCAGTGGCCCCTCTTCTGAGAGAAAAAGGCACCAGAGGGGATCACAGCAGCCCTGAGGAAAGGTCCCAGTTCCTCCAGGCCAGGGGTTAGGAACGGGGCCCCTGAAGACAATGTAGCTGTTGCTGTGTGACCTTGGCAAAGTTAATTCGCCTCCCTGGGTCTACTTTATTTTTTCCCAGCCAAAAATAATGATGCAAACAATCACTGCTTTATAGGGCTGTTGTGAGAATTAAACGAGGCAGTAGGCAATGAGCATTCCGAATGCCCTGGGCCTGTCACGCATGCTTCCTCCATCCACTGTTTTATTCTTGCTGTTGTTACTGCTGTGGCTGAATAAGGAACACAGCAGACATTCCCACTCCGTCCCTAACCTCCCCTTTGAATGAGCAGCATTTTCACTGTCTATTCATCCTCAAGTGCTTTGATTTGTCAATGAGCGTGTAGTGTTTTTACAATCGGGAAAAACACTAACGGTTCTTGTCAAGCCAATTGGTCTGGATTAGTCCTACAGTGGTAATGGCGAAGGACTTACGCACGACTGTCACACATCATGCACATGTAGGGCTGCAGGCGGCGGACACAACGCGATGCTGTGGCTCAAATGCCGGCCTCACCCCGGTATCTGGGAGCACCTCAGGGATCCCACGGGGTGCAGGCATGCACCCTTCCAATTTTCAAGTGGAAAGTAAACTAAGCGCCCTATTAAGCAGACAAATCTAATTGTTAATTGAAAGGAAAATTAGTATGATCACTGTAACTGAATCAGGGCCACAGATCATTCCAGATACAAGTGAATTTTCAGACAAAGGGTCCTTTCTCTAGATGTTTCTGCCTTTCAATGGCCCTTTCTTTACCAAAAAAAAAAAAAAAAAAAAAAAAAACCAACAAAAAAAAAAACATACTTTTCAAAAGTTATATGTACCCTGTTTTTAATTTAAAATGCAATGGATTAGAATTGTTTATATTTTTGTTGTGTATTTATTTTGATTTTGTTTTCCAGCTTTTTATTGTGAAAGATTTCACACCAGCAAGTACTGTTACAAGAATTATATAATACGTGCCTTCTGCTTTCATGTGGTTAGTCTTCTGGTTGCCACTACACCCCACCCCAGCCCTTGGCCTCACCCCATCCTTGCCTCACCTCAATCCCCAGTTCTCCTGCAGGGGATGGGATGGCTATGGCAGCTAGCCCAGGGCAGAGCAAGGCTCAGGGCAGGGTGAGGATGTTGCTTCATACACTGCTTGGTAATAAATGGTGTTCCTCTTCGGGTAGTACCAACATGCCCCTACACCAGATAGTTCCCCACAAAGGGTAGGCAGGTGGATGGGCCAGCCTACCCCTGAGCTCCGCCCCCAGGGCAGAATCCCGACACCTCCCCACACTGACAAAGCACTTGCAACCTGGTTCTCACCTGCAGGAGATGACCAGCTCAGGTCACGACCAACAAACAGTGCCACCACACAGTCCCTGCCAGGCAGGGAGTCCTGAGGTTACCCTACATGTGCCTGCCCATCTGCCTGCAGCACAACCTAGGCGGGGAAGGGAGACCCCAGCAGACCCAGAGGGGTGGGCAAATCCTTGTCCACGTGTTCTAGCCTTTTTACTCAATGCACCCAAGCGTTAAGCACACTTCAGGAAGGGCAGCCTAATACTTTAGCTTCCATGATTGACAGAAAGTCCCAGGCTGACGGCAGCCTCTGGTGGTTGGGGAGCCAGAGCAAGCCCTGCAAAGCCATAGGTGTGCGGCCGCATTGCTCCTGGAGGAAGGGTTCAGGCCGTGCATTGCGCCACCCTTGCCCAGAATGACCAGCTCTGCTTTCCCAAAAAGGTAAGGGGTCAAGACCTGTGAAACCCTACTCAATGGTGAGGCAACACTTGTGGCTTCGGGCAGGGAAGGAAGCCAAATCAAACAGATGACTACCATGAACCATCTCACAGCAGACTGAATCCTTTAATCCTCGCAATCAAGCCTGACAAGGTTCTGTTTTGCTCAGGGAGGGCTAGACGAGACTGCAGCAACGAAAACCCCCAGACTTCAGTGGCTTGAGAGGACAGAGATTGATTTCTTGCTCATACTACGTGCATCATGGTTGCAGTTGGCAGGGGGGAGTGTCTCATCATGGTCACTCCCAGGGACCCAGATGACAGAGTGGCCACCGTACCAAAGAGGAGAGAGAGAGCTCTCTGGAAAGTGTGGCACAGACAACGCAGTGCTTGGCCTGGAAGGACGCATGTTGCTTCTGCTCCCATCTAATTGGCCAAAACCAGTCACATGACTTCACCCACCCATGGGCAGGCCAGAAGTGCAACCTGAGCATATGTCTCACTATTTCTGTAATTTGCAAGTAAGAAAACAACAGCTCAGTGATGGATGGTAACGACAACACTACTAAACATAAGTAGAGCTACTGAGTACTCACAATGTAGTAGGCACCGTTCTGAGTGCTCCCTGTGCTAATCCCCAGCACAGCCTCAGGTGCAAAGGCCATCTGCATTTTACAGGTCAGGGCACTGCACCTGGAGAGGTGGGTGGTTAGCTCCCCCACTGCACTGTGTGGCGAGCCCAGCACCACCAGGCAGGGGAAGGGGTGGCATTTGGATCCAGGGCCTCACAAGGCCAGCAAGGACACAATAGCACTTGAACTCTGGATGCCGGATGTGAGCACCATGGCTTTCTAGAAAAAGAGCTCCTGTCTCGGGCCTCACTCCCACCCAGACACATCTGGCCTGCCTGAGGGCAAACCTGCCAGGCAGCTCATCAAAGGAGCAAAGTTTCTCTTATCTTAATTAAGAAATTAATTCCATTCAGCCTAGATTGATCTGTGGTGAGTTCTTCTTGTGGACCCAAGGAGCAGGTAGAAAATGAGTGAGGCTATCGGTTCCCCTCCAGTCCCTGTGTCCTACTCTGAGGGATCTGCTGACAGCAGGTGTCTGCCCTGCTGGCAGAGGTGGGTGGGGAGTGACACCAAGGCACAGGTGCCCCTCCCTCAGGGCAGCATTCCCCCAAGACTTGCTCAGTGCCCCGCCTCCTTGTGGGAGGAGCCATCCAGTTGGTCTTGCAGGCACATCCTTGGCAAAGCCTGGTGTGCAGCAGGCAGGAGCGCAGAAATCTCATCCTGGGCTCCCTTCAATCCCTTTTGCTTCTGGGAGCTCTTTGTCCATCTGTCTTCTTGGAGGTGGCCCAAGGCTCTATGCCCAGGAGAAACCACACAGGCTAGGTCCCACTCCATCTGTTCTGGGGTGCAGGAGTGGGGTTACCCTAACCACTCCCCCACATCGTCCACTCAGCTCCCTATCCAGGATCAGCTAACAGCAACCTTTGGAAAAAGCCACCTTCCTTTGGGCCCAGGTTGTCTGTCCCTTCACCCAGGCCTCTGGCTTCACTAGCCCCTCACCCACAGGCATACCCAGTGTCTGCAGGTGCCTCACACGGGGACCCCAGACGCAGTGGGCAGAAGCAGGGAACTGAGGGAGGACCGCCCTGTAGCTCTTGAGTTATGGGGAAGTCTGACTCAGTTTCCACTCACCAAGAAAGGAAAAGAAATGGGGAGCTGGCCTACTGCACCCCTCTTTCTACAGGTGAAAAAGAAAAGGGGTCCCAGAGAGGGACAGTGATTGGTCCAAAGCCATACAACACATCAGAGGCAGAGCTGGAACTAGAATGCCTGATTCCGATTTAGCACCCCCTCCCTCTGCTGGCTGCTGCTTCTCAAACGTTTCCTGCCCACAAAAGTTAACGCAATAACTCAAGGGTTATAAAACTGTTTAACACGAGATGCTGCAAAACTTGAGAGATTCCACAGCAAAACATTTGCTGGAAGGAAGCATGGCACAGAAGAGCATCCACCCATTTTACAGAAGAGGAAACTCAGGCCCCCAAAGTTAAGGGGACCTACCTGAAATCATACAGCCAGGCAGGGGCAGAGAAGGACTCCTTGCCCCCCACTTAAGTGCTCTTTCTGCCCACAGGCTCCAGGTGTGGGGGTTCCGACCACAGAGCTGGCAATTTGACAAGCAGTTCAAGGAGTCACAAATGCTCATCCTTTTGCATGAAAAAGGCACTGACAGGGCTTGGAAGGAAGGATTCAGCAGTGTGCAAGGGCAGTCTATGGATGCCAGGACAGCAGTAGGGGCACGTGACTGGGGCCCCAGGAGAGGGCTGGTCACAGACTCACAGGTAACTAGGTGAACCCAGGTGCAGTTCCCCAGCCCATGCTCTCGTGCCAAGGAGCAAAGAGCCCTTCCTCCCTGAATCCTCTCTCTGGCCTCACCACCACACCATCTCCCTCCTAGCTCCTAACAGCTGAAGGACTTGAAGTTGGTCTGGCAGGGTGGGTGCCTGAAAGTGACAGGTATCACTTTGGCTACCTTTAGACTAGGATGGGGGTCCAGGGAAGGGGTTGGAACCTGCTGTGGACACTGAGCCAACTTCCCTCGCCTGCAGGCAGACCCAGATTACCAAGGGGAAGTCCTGCCAGGATGCTGGGAGTAAAAGCAGGGGGTGGGCACGTTCTCCCCACCGCTGGTTGTTCCAACTAAGTGTTTTCTGGCTGGGAAAATGCTCCGACAGTCCTGGCTACCTAAAGCAATTCACTTATGAAATTTAACACATTAAATGAAAACCATCTCAATCAGCCCAGTAATTGGCTTGTGTCTGGCCACTCTGTTTTCTCCTGCCAGCTCAGCTGGCCCTCTCCCTGGCCAGGCCACACCCACTCTGCCAGCTGGTTCAGAGGGACCAGGGGCACAGGCAATGGGCCCCGTCTTTGGGATTGGGGTGGGGCAGGGGAGGTCCTCCCAGGATCCCCTGAGCAGAAGGGCTGCATCCAGAAGCCATCCATCTTCCTGGACACTGCACTCTACAGGCCAGGCCACCACAATCCCCAAGGGACCTTTCCATCACCTTCTGCCTGCATTCTCTCCAACCTCAACCTGCACCTGCCTTAAGGTCAGCAATAAACTTGTCTCTGGGAGAAGTCTGAGTGGGTGGTGGAAGAAAGCAGCCACCAAGAGCCTGGAAGATGGGCTCTGGCGTGCCTTTCTGATCTTTACCTAATGCAGGCATCCTCTCTCCAGAGTCTTCACCACCTGTGCCCCTCCTGTGTGCCCTCTGCTCCCCTTGCTCCCCTTGCCACTGAGGAACTGTGTACACACACCTCCATGTGTCAGGGCCAGCACACCCTCACCTAGGAGCTCCCTGAAGGCAGGGTTCCAATCAAGACCCTTCAAACAATGAATGAATGAATGAACAAGCCACCACTAAATAACACTCTGATGCATCCTAGCGATAAATGGAAAGAACTGAGCCTCTTCCACAGCAGACCAGGCACTCCCAGGCCTGGGCAGTCTTCCTCTTTTCTTCCTGCTCTCCTCTCTCCACACTGAGTTCCCGCAGGTTTATGATGCTATTAAGGGGCATGTGGAACCTGCACCCCACTCATATCTCCTCTCTCTGCACCACAAACAGATCTGACCCTAGCCCCAAGATGAAGGCTTCTGCCATTTCTCTCTACCTCCCTTTCAACAACTCCTTGAAGTCACTTCCTGACAAACGGAATTACAGAGCCGGAGACTCTGGTAATGTCTGCCAAGACTGACTCCATCAAACCCCACAGGTCCAGCTTGGGAACCCAAGGACGCTTGCCTGGTCTTAGGAGACCAAATTGGACCCTGTGGAGTGGACCTTGTGTCCTACCTGTCCCCAGTCCCCAAATGCCAGCCTTCATCAACATCCCCTAGGACTCCTCACAGCACTTGGGGCCCATCAGTCCCACCTATGAATGGGGAGAGCGAGGCTCAGGGTCCTGAAGGATCTGACCCAAATCACGGTCATCAGAGTCTGGTCCACAATAAGAAAATGGGGTTCTGCCTCTCCTCCCAGTGCTACTGACAACTTCCCCCTCTTCTGTCCCACCGCCAGAGTGAATCCTAAAGGCCCAGACAGCTGTCTTCTCTGCCCTGACTCCCCAGGGACAGCCTAAACTCAGGGGGCCCTCACCCTGCTCTGAGCAACCCAGCAGGCCCCAAGAACAGCCAGACCCCACCTTCAGGGGCCTGGACCTGCCCCCACCCCATCCCCTTTGATCAGTCCTGGATAAAGTTTTTCTTTGCTCAAAGATAATGGCAATGACATTTGGGGGGGGGGGGGTCTGAAGCAGCAGCACAAAAGTGCCAGGTGCCTCTGGAGGTTCAGTCTCCCCAAGGAAACGTTTCTCAAGCACCCACGAGGGTTGAAAGGAACCGTGGGTGCCGTGCCCCAGTGCGTGGCGTCCTGGGGCCCGAGCAAGACGGGAGGAAGAGGAGAGCCGGCTGGAGGGTGGCCACTGCCTGGTGGGCAAGTGGGTGGGACTTGGGGCGTGTGACTTTTTCTCTGTGGCTCAACAGCTCTCTCAACAAGGACAAGGGGCCCTATCAAGTAGGACGCAAACGGCCGGGGTCCCAGCGGTGGCGGGCGCGTCCCTGGCTAGACCCCTCTGCACCAGGAAGGTGGCCATCTGGCCCTCGGTGTCCGGTGCGTGGGGACTTCGCCCGGCCAGGGCACAGCGCCGGGCCGCTCACACCCTCCGGGACGAGCAGCCTCCTCTTTCCAGGATCGATAGTGATTTTTTAAAAAGAGAGTCCGAGGTCTGAATGAATCAACCACTCCCAAGGGAAACAGTTCCTGCTCCCGCGCAACATCCATTTACAAAACAATTCATTCCCTCTCCCAGAGCTCTCCGCAAATGCCCTCGCCGGGTCCCCAGGCACGCAGGAAGAGCCGGCGTTGGGGACAGGGTGGCCGGCGTTGGGGACAGGGTGGCGAACCGCAGTTCCACCCCACCCCCCACCATTGTCCCCGACTCCAGCCATCCCCGCCCCAGATCCCGCGGTTCCCGGTAGGGCTTCGGGAGCCCGCCCCACAGAAGGTTACTCAGTTCAGAGCTCCCACGGGGGATCGCGCAGGACTTGGGGCGGGTCGGGGGTTGTGACAAGCGCCAACGCCGGCGGTCCGGCTCACAGCTACCCAGGCCCAAGGTTGTGCCCTCAGCCCAGCCCAGGTACTCACCGCTCGGGGCACCACCACAGCGGCCCTTTCAGCCCCGGGCCCGTCGCCGCGATCAGAGACCCCTGGCTGCCAGAGCCTCCTAGCTTCTGCCGCCGCCGCTTCCCTCCCCCGCTCTCCACAGCTCCAGAGCTGCTGCCGCTGCGGTACAGCCCGGGTGCCACCAACAAACTAGTTACTCCGGCCTTCCCGCCCCGCCTCCCTGCCCGAAGCGCACCAGCCAATCAGAGGCGGTGCCTCTGTGACGGATGGGCGTGCGAACCCGTAGTTCAGTCCGCAAGAGGATAAAGGGATGGGCTCCCCCAACGCACGGGGGGCGGGGCAGGGAGAAAGGGACTTGGACCAGATTCTTAAAGGCACAGGCTTCTGTTCCCGCCCCCTCTACTGCGCCGAGGAAGTTTGGAAACAAAACCCAGCGGTGTTCAAGACCTTTCTGAAAGTGGGAGCTTTATAAATTGCAGAAGCCCCTTTTGCCACTGGTCTGCAGAGCTGTATTTTTATTTGCGAAAGTGTTGAAGAAACTTTTTTTTTTTTTTTTTTTACTCTGGGCTTGCTTCAGTGTTTGGGATTTTCTGCAGCCCCTAACCCTGCCTATATCTGGAATATGTATGTATTTTTCAGGGTACTGAAGCACTCCCACCTATGTCATTTCTAAGTTTCTTTTGTAATAGACTTTTAAATATTCGTTCCTTCATCCATTCATTAATTGATTCCACAAACGCCTGAGGGACGTGCTAGTCTGGTGGCAGGGATGATCTGCAGCCTCTCCTTACCTCTGGGTTTTCATCTCCTTCCACCATTTCAGGTTGCTGGGTATCAGGTTTCTTCATCTGTACAGGATGTGTTGACCCTGAGTAAGAAGATACCCACCAAGAATGGCTCCTGGTGGCTCCTTGAGCTCAAGTTCAAAAACAGCCTAGCAGCCCTTTTTAAACAGGGGCCTCTCAAGCAAGCCAGGCTTGAGAAGTCTACACTTAAACTGCCCGCTGGCGACACTGAACTGCTGCCCCGCACTACGTTTCTGATGGCTGAGCCATCCCTTACAAAAAAAATTACTGAAATCCTATTTCAACCTATATGACTGAGGATTTCCCCAACCAATTGGAAATGCACACAGCGTTATTCTCCTCCCTCTTAGCATCTTCCTGACCAATCAGAGCAGCTTCATTCTGACCAATCAGGGTAGTACTTTTTGGACCAATCAAACACTGACATTAGGAGCCCTTATTTGCATGAGGATGGGCCAATTAGGGACTGGGGCAGGAACTTCCCAATATATAAGTAAGCAGCGTATGGCTGGGGAGTGTACTTTCCCTTTGAACTGGAGATTGTATTTGCGTGCCTGGTGGAACCTGGGGGCTGCCAGCCACCCAGCTTCCCTGCCAGGGTTGCTGTGAGGTTCTGTGAGGAGAGGACATCCCCACTGCAGGGCTCCTCTCAGCCATGTTGGGAGGAGAGGAGCACCTTGCAGTTGGACCGCCTTTCCTGAGCGCACCCCGTTGCTAACTCCCTGCCATGTTTTTCACACTTGCGCTGTTTGCGATGAATAAAATGTTCTTCACCGCACCCAATTTGGGGGTTCCTGTTAGCATTGAATTGGCACCAACAGCCATCAGTTAACATGTGGCAGGGGCAAAGTCCTCATAGAATTATTTTCGAGACTAATGGAGAGAAACTCCTGCGACAAGTAAGTGAACAATAAGCGTCCATTCTTTGGCCCCTCCTACTGGAAATGGGTGATTCCTGTAGACTGAGGACCCAGAGGGTAACGGTAAAGTATAAAAAGCTGTAAGAGCTAAGCATGGGGTGGGGAAAGCTCCCGGAAGAGCAGGCCCCACAGGCCACATTGAACACAGGTCCAGGGCGTCAGATACACTGTTATCAAAAGGACCCCCCACTAGGTTCACATTGTCCCCCGCCAGAGGAAGGATGTCTCTCAAAGCCAGAGATTTGTGAAAAGAAAAGGAAATGTCTATTTAAAACTATACAGACTTAAAGTAGCCACCTAATGTCTTCATTAAAATATCAAAGTCCTTTTGGATACCTACAGACGCCCACAGTGCTTCCTTCTCCCTCTGCCCTAATTTGGGGTACTGTATCTCAGGAAAAGAAGTAGAAGTCTGTGATTCAGGCTCCTGGCAGCCACGTGGTCCTCTCTTCGCCAAGGTTGGAGGTCTCTACTCTGCCAAAGCAGCGTGGCTCCCCCTGTCAAAGCTGTGAGAGGATCTCCACTCAATGGCTGCCACATCGGGGTTTAAATCCCTATGCCAACCTTCCTCTGCAGCCCCATTTTCGACTCCTCTCACAATCGGCTACACCTGCCAGCATTCCCGTATCCTTCCAGCTTTACTGGGCTGCCATAGTGGATCTGGGCAGGTGTGGCCCCATGGCGTGGAGCCAGTCATCTCCAAAGCTCTCACGCAGGTGCTGTAACCAGAGGGAGTTGCCTCCCAGTTACGTCTTGGGTGGAAGTCACTTCCATCCCCCTGGCTCAAAGCATGGCCACAGCTATTTAACATATCCATGAAACCAGTTAAAGGCTATAGATATGTTAAATGACCATGCCAGAGGTTAGCTGCAAAGCTGTTGCTGTTCAAAACAGCTCTCCATGTTCCTGGTCCATGTGTCCCTTCCCCCAACTCACACCTGTGGTGGGGTGAGGACATCCTATGTATCTTTCTAGTATTTCCTGGACACCTTGAGTCCTGGACCCTATTCCAAATCCCTATTTGGGGCCCCCCCTTTTGGCTACACCCTGCTACAACATGTTAACATGGGAAGTTAAGGACAAGGAGGAGGTGCACAAAAGAGTGGGAGGTGGGGCAGGATGCTGACTGGTACAAATGGGAAAGGAGAGCCCAAGGATAGGAAGCTGCTTAGACCAGACAAGAGAGATTCCAGGCTTAAAAGGCTGTGAGATGATAGGGAAGACACCGCCAGAGAAGACATTTGTGTGTGGTGGTGTCGGGGGCAGGGAACAGTATGGTGTGGAAGCAAGCAGCCTGAGATCTTGGTTTGAACCCTCAAATGCTGTGGAGGACTGGAGGCAGTCCTCCAGTCTTTTTTTTTTTTTTTTTTTTGAAATTTTTAACTCAGGCTTTTTTTTAATTTTTAAATTTATTTTAGAAGTTTATTTCTTGATTTGTGAGAGAGAAACATCGATTTGTTGTTCCACTAATTGATGCATTTATTAGCTGATTCTTGTGTGTGCCCTGACCGGGGATTGAACCCACAGCCTTGGCATATCCAGACAACACTAACCAGCTGAGCTGCCCAGCCAGGGCAGATTGCTTATGCTTGTGCATGTCAAACTCTTACAGGTGAAGGGAGGATCCTAGAAACTATCTTGCAGGCTTACTGCAAAGATTAAATAAGAGAACATATATAATGAGTATGTCACCTTAGAAAGTGCTTTGTATACATTTGTGTCCATTTGGCTCAGAGCTGAAGACTTTTAAGCCCTGAGAGTTTAGCTATTTAGGAGCAGTTTTGGCCAGAGGCAAGAGCTGGCCAAGGTGCTGTTAAGGTGCCTTCAGTGGGGAAAAGGCAGCCACAAAGTAATTGGTCCATTAAAGAAATGACACAGATTGCATTTGTAGTTTTAGCCTCTGGCCAATTTTCGGGTGCTACAGTGTTTATATAATTGTTGGTTGGATGAAGCTTCACATACAAAATTGATTTGTAGCAAGTTCATAACCGTTGTTTACTATTCCACTCAGGTTGTCTGTGAGGTTATAAGTGCCAACCATCTAAAATCAGAGCCACATTATCACCCCCCGCCCCTCAACTCCTGTGCTTAAATTAGGTGCTGAAATATATTAAACTAAAGTATAGGCAATGGAATGAAATCCAAACAAGGACAAGGGTTGAGTTATTGAATTTAGATATGGGTTGGAAGGAAAAGAGGAGATGAAGCTTGCTTTGCCATCGGGCTCTGTCCTTCCTGTAGACCACAGGAGGCAAACACCAGGCCTGCGGGCTGAATCCGGCCCTCCACCTTGTTTCTACCCAGCAGCAGCACTGAGCTCCTTGTCCCTACTTAAGGAGTAGTTACATTTATACAGCCCTAAAATTACATTCGGCCCTTTGAAGGCAACTGCGAGGCTGATGTGGCCCCTGGTGAAAATGAATTTGACACCCCTGCTGTAGATCCTGGAGTATAACCACCCTCTCAGCTTTTACCTGCCTGTGTTTTAATGACCCACTTCCTTGTGAGGCCACTCACTGCAAAGGGAGTTCTGAGAAGGGAGGGACCATGACATCACTAACTCCTTGGCTCCTCCCGCAAGTTTTAGACACTGTTGAAATAGTTTGCATACATCTTATACCAGTTAGTATTTACATTTGCTGCGTATGACAGAAGACCCCAAATAACTGACCGTTAAAAAGACAGCAGTTTGTTTATTGCCCGTGCAAAATACATCTGAAATTAAGTAATCCATGACTGTTTGGCAACTCTAGAGTTATCAGGAACGTGGGCTCCTCTGTTTCCATTCTACCATCCTTGATGCTTGGTTTCCACTTGTACATTTGCCTTATGGCCCAAGATGGCTGCTGGATCACTGCCTCTAACATCCATCCTTCAGACAGGAGGAAGGACTCAGAGTAGAAGAGCAGTTATATGCCTTCCAACTGCATTAGCTCCATTTAAGCAGGCTGCATGCAGAAGTCTCACATGATATTTCCATTTACATCCCTGCTTTCTGAAAGCACTGTATTTAGAGCAAATATACACTTCCTTCAGCCCTCTCCCAAACTACTCAACCAAAGTCAAATCCCATTATAGGTTCTTTCTAATACCCCGGTACCGAGATGCCCTTTGGTGCCCCCATGGTGTGTGGTCTCCCGCACTGCAACAAAAAATAAACCCAAATTGTTGATCTACAGTGTTCCTGGTTGACAGTACAAATACACAGATATTGACAATACGAATACACCCATACATTTTACCTGTGGTTGGGGGTTGAATTGGTTGTCTCCTCTACCAGAACACAAGTTCCCTGAGAGCAGGGGCTTTGTTTTGCTCCCTGCTGCATTTCCAGACCTAGCTGGCACACAGTAGCCTCTCCATAAAGATTTATTCAATGTATTTAGAATGAATTAAGTATAGCTTCAGGAGCAGGGTTAGCTGCCATTAAGTAAGTAGGTTCCGACCTCCTGATTGGATAAATTCAGCCAAGTCTTCAATTTTTGATTAAGCTCCCAAAAGATAGAACCCCTAGTCATGTGAGGCTTTGTCAGCTTCAGTCCCTGAGGAATGGGCCAGGTGGTTGCCATTGTGGGGGTGCAGCTGGGATCAAGGTCACTGGTGAGCCACTGCTTCTGCGTTGGGCACACAAAGGAGCAGGGACCAGGTTGGGCCTGGCAGGGACAGAGTCTACAGGGGCAAGAGGGTGTCCTGCTTTCACCTGGGTGATACAGGGTGCAGCTGGGGATGGAGCAAAAATAGGGATTTGGAATGGGGCCCAGAACTCAGGGTATCCAGGAAATATTAAAGGGACATATAAGATGTCCTCACCACTTCCCCCACAGGTATGAGTTAGGGGAAGGGACACATGGAGCAGGGACATGCAGAGCTACTAATCCATGGCATGGTCCTTTAACATATCTATAGCCTTTGGCTGGTGGTTTAGATGTGTTAAATAGCTGTGGCCATGCTCTGAGCCAGGGGGATGGAAAGGACTTCCCCCACAAGATGTGACTGGAGGAGGAACCCCAAATTACAGCACCTGCATGGGAGCTTGGAGAAGATTGGCTCCAGAACATGGGGACACACCTGCCCAGACTCATGATGGCATCCCAGTAAACTTGGAATAATACGGGAATGCTGGCAGGTGTAACTGATTGTAGGAGGAGTCGGAAATGGGGGTACAGAGGAGGTTTGGCGCAGAGATTTAAACTGAGACATGGCAGCCATTGAGGGGGATTCCACTTGGTTTCACCAGAGTGCAGACCCCTCCCTGCAACATAAGTGAAGGGAGAGCCACGTGGCTTTGGCAGAGTGGGGACTCCTTCCCCACAGCTTTGGTAGAAGAGGGCCACACAGCTTTGGGATGCTCCCTTTGGCTGCATTGCCTGGGAGCAAGAGAGATTTTGCCTGGAAGAAGGGGGAAAGGACTCTTGCCAGTAGGCCATGAGAAGGTGCCACATGGCTTTGGATTAATTAGAGATCCTGCCTGGACGACGACACAGCTGACGGTGTCAGGAGCCTGGATCCCGGACGTTTGCTTCTTTTCCCGAGTTACGGTACCCTGAATTAGGGCAGAGGGAGATAGGAAGCACTGTGGGTGTCTGTGGGTACCCTAAAGGACTTTGATGTTTTAATGAAGGCATTAGGTCGCTACTTTAACTATGTATAGCAATAAATAAACATTCCTTTCTTTTTCACAAATCTCTGGCTTTGAGAGACATCTTTCCATAAGGGGGCAGACATAGAGGAGACCCTTCTGACCTTGCTGCTCCTATCCCAAGAAGCTGTAGCTACTCAGTGGTCTCCATTTTAGCATTTCCCATGAAGCCCCTGTCCCCAAGGAAAAGCCAGGAGGCCTGGACTTGATGTACAAAGCGCATCTGTACTCTGCACCATGCACTGCACGCTGGCAGTGTGGGAGGGGCTGAGGGGTGGCTGCCTGGGTCTCTGCAGCTGTGGGCACATTCGGACAGGGAGCCATGCCAGCTGTGGAGGAGCTGGGTTTGGGGGCTCGGGGGTGGGAATGGGCTGTAGGAAGGCAGATAAGAGAACATCACAGAACAAACGCCTCCTTTTAGAAACGTTGGCTGGGGCCTGTCCCACTCCCTTCCTTCCCAGAATCCAGAAGGAAAGACACCGTGAGGAAAAGTGGTTAATAAATGACTGTTGCAGATGCAGAACAGTGGGTATAGTGTGCTATCTTTGGGGCCAAAAGAGGGAAAAATCAGAAGGTGTACTTGTAAATGCACGTGTGTCAGGGAAGACACACTGTGAGAACAATCAGAAAATGAACCTGCCCACATCCCCCACCCCCACATGCAAAAAGACAGGAAAAGAAAAATGAATGAGAAAATCAACCCAATGGTCCCCTATGAGTGAGGAGGGACTGGTGAGGGACAGAGGTGAGGACAGCACTGGACAGTGAGACAGTTTGATTTCTCAGCCATGAGAATCTGTCACTTATTCACAAAATAGTTTTAAAGTCAAGCCAGAGGCTTTAAAAAGTGAAATAAAACTATATATTTCTATGTACAGGTTAGGGTGGGGGAGAGGAAGGATAAGGGAGATTCATATTCTATATGGTCTGGATTTTTTAAAAAATGTGTTCAGGTTTTCTTTGAATAATTAAAAATAAGGTTTAAAAATAATGAAGGATGGGGGATAAGAAGGAAGAGAAATGGCATTTTCAGAAAAATCCAGGTTTGTATCCTGGCTCTGACATTTACTGTGTGACAGCAAGCAGGCTGTTTTGCTTTTCTGAGCCTCAGTTTCTCCACTGGCAAAATAAGGATGGTAACACCAATAATACTAACACTACTACTAATTATGGTTCCTACTTCATTAGGTTCTTGAATAGGTGAAATTAAGACCAAAAAAATGTGTAGAACACTTAGCCTAGAGCCTTAGGCTCTAGGCCTAATAAATCCCCAAAATACCAGCTTCTGCGGTTATGGCTAAATGTTTGTACCATGCCAAGGAGAGTCCCTGGGTCACTTATCTTAAGAGATAAATTAATTCTGATTATTTTTTGTGATCTCATAACTTTGGAGGTGATCTCTGGTAACTCCCCAGCTGGACGGGGCAGGTGCTCTGTAGTTCTCACTTGCCACCCCTGAAAATCTGTGCCCGTTAGAGCTCTGATCGCTCCTGGTTTATGGGGGGAGGTGTAGCCAGGGTGGACTACAGGATTCCTGGGCCTAGCCCCAGAAAAGCTTCTCTAGGAAAACAGTGTGCTCCGTGGAATTTTGTTGCATGCTCCATGAGTCCATGCATAGTTGGGCAGGAATGTTATCTAGGAATTGTTTAGAGGCCCCAGGCTTTGCACATTGATGCCTTGATTTGAAGATTTTTATCAAATGCTGAGCTTGTTCCAGGCACAATACTGGGAGTTCTGTAGATCCAGAAGGAGACAGGGCACAGAGGTGAATAAATCATAGCCCTTATCCTTAAAAGTAGCATGAATCATGCTTGATGGTGCAGAAAAGACACAAAGTGCCAAATAAAATGCAGAATGCTAGAGATTCATATAAAATGCTGCGGCAGAGCTGCGGAGGAACGGGGGACTTTGCAGGCAGCATTTGTGCTGGGCTTTGCTGAGTGAGCAAAATCCAAAAGGTGTAGAGAAAGCTTCCCAGGATACCAAGAAAGACTTGAAATAGGAAAATTGCAGGGGGAGATTCCAGAGAAGGAGGGGAGCCCCTAGGAGGAACGTGGAGTTTACGTTAGGGGTGGGGTGGGGCACGGGTGGGAGTGGGGAGAGGTGAGAAGACCGCAGGGAAGGGGAAGAGAATGGCAGACTCCTGTTAATGTTATTCACACAAAGGCTGACCCAGGACAGTTAAAAGCAATGAGCTGTCTTTATGTATCAGTACGGATACATCTGGCAAACATGGTGCTGAATTGGAAAAGCAATTCACAAACAGATGCATGGAGTAAGATCGAATTTATACACATTGTAAAATCTTATGAAGTGATACTATAATCCATATACTGTTTCAGATAATTTTTGCTTTATAAACAAAAAACACCATGTATACATATACACAAAATATGTTGCAGTGTAACAATAATTTGAGAACCTCAATGATGCTGGAGATTTTCTGGGGAAATACAGGTGGACAACAGTGTGGGGGTTGCTGGGGGGAGGGAGGCATAAAGGGACTAAAAAATAATGTAAAAAATAGAATAAAGGATAAATTAAAATGTTACAAATAAAATAAAAAACCTCAAAGACACTTCACCCAACAACAGAATATACAGGGATGGGCAAAAGTAGGTTTACAGTTGTCCGTGTGGAAAAGGACATACAGGGCATGATTATTACTGTAGCTTTATTAACTCTGTTTTGTGTGCTTGCAACTGTTAACCTGTACATTGTTTTTAAGTGCCCTTGAAACATTCACCAAGATGGATTATATCTTAGGGGGAAAAAAAAATCCTTCAACAACCAGAAAAAGAGGAAAGGAAGGAAGAAAGAAAAGAGAAACATCAAAAAGTGCGTGTTTTCTGACCATAATGGAATCAGACTAGCCATCAGTAACAGGAAAACAATCAGAAATCTTTATACGTCTAGTTAACACACTTGTATACAATTCATGGATCTATATAAACAATGTGTCATGGAGATAAACTCATAGCAGTTTATATGCGGCTTCCTCATGTCTTCATAATTGCAGGGCTCTCCTTTATTTGGACACATCAGTGTTTATTCAACTCATTCCTATTGATGACATTTAGGTCCTGTCTTTCATTATAAAAAAAATGCAGCTGCAGGGAATAGCTTTGTGCATATGTCTTTTTCATATTATTGCCGGTATATCATTTGCACAGATTCGTGAAAGTGGACTTGCTGGTTAGAGAACAAATGCATGCGAGATTGGGTCCATATTGCTGAATTTTCCTTCTTGGCATTGCACCCTTGTACATTTCACAGTGGGGCTTCCCAGATGAAAGGCTCTGCCCCGGTGAGATCCGGTGGACCGCTGCCCATGACCCTGGGCCCCAAGTACCAGAACTCAGGGTTCTTTTCCCTGGAACAGTCAGTTGCTTTAAGGAGAAGTTGTCTGGGTGTCTGCCTGGAGGGAATACGGATTACTTCCAGGTGTCTGTTTCCACATGTGTGTGTGAGGCGGGGTGCTCAGGTGATCGTGGCTGTGAGTCCCCTTGTTCCGTGTGTCCATCTTCTCTCATTTTGCATTTCAGCCTCAGATTTCACTTTGCCCAGGCGTTTCTGGATCCCAAGCCTCTGAATGTGTTTGCCAGACAGGCTGAGATCCTTGTGTGTGATGCTGGCTGTGTTACTCTTGGTTGGGACTTCCGCTCACTCGGTAGTAATTTTGTGTCTCTGTGGGGTCAGTGCCTTGCAGAACTTGGCTGCCCTCTCTTGTCTCCTTGTGTCCTGCCTCCTACTCTCTTCTGCATGGAGCCTTAAACCTTTTGTATCAATGTAGGATTATTTTTTGGGTTTAAGGTTGGACAGGAGATAAATTTTTCATGTCATTCCATCATGTTGATCCAGAAATGTGCCAAGAATGCGTAGAAAACACTGAGGCAACTGCAGAGTGTGAAGGAAATGGTTAAGAAAGATAAAGCCTTTTTAATAAGGGCTACGCTGGACCATATTCCATTCCACTGCATGGTTTTTGAGAAACACAAGTGAAGGATTTGGCTTATTTTGAAATTGACTTTGGCCCTGACTGGGTAGCTCAGTTGGTTAGAGCATCCATCATCCCAGTATACCAAGGTTGCAGGTTTGTATCCCTGGTCAGGGCACGTGTAAGAAGCAAGCAATGAATGCATAGATACATGGAACAAATGAATGTCTCTCTCTCTCTCCTTCCCTTCCCCCTCTTGCGCTTTTTCTTTGTCTTTCTCTCAAAACATTGCTTTTGCTTGTCAGGTGGGTGTATCTGTGCCTGGGCCACCCAGGTTCTCTACACATAAAGGATCAATATACAACTGAATTAATTGGGAAAATAAAGCAGATCTTATGCCTAACATTTGGGATATGCTAAAATATGTGATTCACCTACCTGCTTCCTGACATATGTACGAGGCTTTAATTTTATTATAAACAAGTAACACAAAACAAACAAATAAAAAAACTCCACAAGGCACCTGCAGAATTCTGCTGTGCTTCTGACAATTTCCTGGGACCCTCGCCTGTGCCATAAGTTTTCTCAGATGCCTTCCTTCTTCTGAGACTAAGATATGAAGTGAATGTCACTTGTACCATCTACCCAGGCCCAGACTCAGGTCAGAAGCTTTGCTGGGACATGGGACCAAGACAGTCCCTGTTGTCCAGGAACTGATGGTCTGTGGAGGAGGGAGGGGAGATGGGCCAGTGGAGAGACAGTGCTGCAGAATGATGTGATGTGTGCTGGTGCAGTGGAATACACGGATGGGGTCATGATTTAATCACTGCCGCGAACAATGTACATTTTTGTATATGCTCACTTTAGCAGTGTGTATATTAAAACTGAAGCCATACAGAGAAAATTCACTGGGTTCCTGAGCAGAGACAACTTAGAAACCCATGAGGCACTTGGATTTTTGTGAAGCAGCCACACGAGATATGGAAATGTGTCTGGACTTGGTCCCCAAAGTCCTGTGTTTCCTCCCGCTTTCTATATTTTCTTTCTATTAAACAAGCCCCTTAACCCTTTCTGGGTCTCAGTTTCTCCATTTTTAAAAGCAAGGGGGGAGGTTAAATGATGGGGGAGGCCCTTCCATGCCAAACATTCCTGGGGGTAACTTCCTGCTCTTTCCTGATGTGAAGCGAATAGCCTGGTGAGGACATTCCCTATTCTGCTGCAGAGCTGGCTGGATGGATCCAAACAACCAGCCAGGGTCTTTGGCAGCTGTCCATGTCAGCTATGGGAAGTGCCGTTGTGGAGAACAAACTCAATGAGCGCAATGATGGGGGGTTACTTTGCTCCTCATTTCTGAAACCAGAGGCGCTGCCTGCTTGTGCAATGCTGTCTGGAACAATCGTGTGGAGCAGAGAAAGCACACGCTCCCAAATATTCATGGGCCATTTCAGGTTACCGGCTCCGGGGTAGGCTGGAGAATCCATTCTGGGTCTGTTATAACAGCCTGACCCTTGGAAATGTGTTCAGAAAGGCCCAGCAAAGTCCTGCGGAGACCTGGTACTCTGTAAAATGTAGTCAGTGGAAAGGTAAAATGTATGTTTTGGTTTAAGAAACATTTTTGGAGATCGAGCATCTATCTACCTTCTCCAAGTTCATGCTCAGGTCGATGGGAACACAGAGGTGAACCTCGGTGTGAGTCATTTCAAAGCACAATATAGGATCTTAGCCACTCCTCAGTACCTCTCTTGGGGTAGAAATTGAACAATGCTCTTAGGGGGGATTGATTATTTTTAATTGTAGTAAAATACAGGAAACGTAGAAACCTCACTGATGATGCAGGGACAGACCTAGGGAATAATTTGGCTTTTCAAGATGACTGCAGGTAGTTCTCATCCTATCTCAAATCCCTCCTTCAGCCATCAATGCGCTACACCCATTATTTATAAGCAGCATGGTCTGCCAGACACAAAAATTTATGATAACAGTTCTGTAGTTGAAATCATGAAATTTGTGCATAAGCATTTTATTGACGGCCCACGCAAATGGCCCAGAAGTCACTGCAACTTTCTTGCTGCTCAGCATGTCATGGAGGGCTCTCCTTATAAACATATTAATTAGCCTCTCAAGACTTGCTCAGCCATTTCTATTCATATGTAGCTTATTATTTATAGAACAAGTGTAGGCATATTTTGGGCATTTTTCTAACTGTATTTACTAAGTTTTTATCATGTGATTTTGTCTTTGCCAGGAAATGGGACAAAGGTTGTTTGCTACTGAATCCCCTGATAAGCTGCCTCAGTTTCCCCACTGCAACTCAGGAAAAGAGGATGTCAGCAGAGACAAAGACTGAAGCCAGAGGTTTTATTTGGCCACTTCTTGACATTTCCTTTGCACAGGGCTGAATGCCATCAATTCGTGATTCCAGGCAGACAGTATGAGGTAAGGGCAATCGAATTATTTACTTACAGTGGTGCCATGAGTAGTTCTAGTGACATGGGTGCCACCCTTGTTCTGGCTTTGCCCTTTACCTAAGTCATTCACTGATCAGCCTGGATTTCTGGCTTTTTAAGATTGTTTTCTTTCTCCTTTTTTACCCCATTGTTTATTGATAAATATGCACGAAAATACAAAATGACGGGTTAACATGGTCCAGGGAAAGCTAGTATTTATGGAATAATGACGTAAGGATGCCTGCCATGAACTCTGTTACTCCTCAGATTCCTTTTTTGTCACCCTTTTCTCACCTGCATGCTGCTGTGGGAACTGCCGTCCTGGTGCCATGTCACTGGCCCTGTGGCCACAGTTGATTGATCCACATCTATCTGCCAAGATAAACTGTGCCAATTAGAGGTCTCTCCCAGAACCTCGACTGGGGAGGCACAAAGTACTGCCTCTCCTTTTTGAAGCTTGATTGACAAGTCTCAGATCTGCAAGCTGCTGGCAGCTCTGTGGGTGATGGCGTGCAGGGCTTGGTTTGCAGCCAGAGGGAAGAGAGAAGCTGATCTAATCAAAAGGAGTAGAAGGTGCATTCATTTCCCAGGGCTTCCCGTGACAAAGTTCCACAAGCTGGTTGGCTCCACACAACAGAAATGTGTTTTCTCACAGTGCTGGGCTTAGAAGTCTGAAAGCAAGCTGGTGGCTGGACCATCCGTCCTCTGAAAGCTCCAGGGGGCCTTGCCTCCCTTCCAGCTCTGGTGGCTGTCGGCAGTCTGCGGCATTTCTTGGCTGGTAGACATGCTTCAGTGTTCCTACCTCTCTCGTCATGTGGTGTGCTTTCCTGTGTGTCCCCACACCGTCTACTCCATGTCTGTCTCTCCGCACCTCTTAGAAGGCCACCAATTCGATTGAGGCCAGTGTGACCTTGTTTCAGTTGAACATCTACAAAAAGCCTACCTCCAAGTAAAGTCAAATTCTGAGGTTCCAGACAGACATGAACGTTTGGAGACACTGCTCGACGCAGCACAGAGCAGGTGGCCTGATGTCACCTGGAACCTGGATTCCCGTGTGTTCTCCAGACCAAACCACTACTCCAAGCTTTGGGTGTTCCAAACCACACCTCTATCCTTACAATAAATTCTCTTTGTGTTTAAGCCTAGCTCAAGTTGAGTGAGTGGTACCTAATTACAAAATAATTTCTACCTTGTATGAAATAATACAGAACACCAATGCTATGCTTCTCTTACCTGCCACTCTGGGGAAAGTATTAAGATCTTTTTCTGTGCGCTCTAGTATGGGTGGATGCCATATTAATCAAGCACGAAAGGGTTCCTTTCAGGGTGACTTGAGGAAAGCAAACCATTTTTCTACGTTGTCAAAAATGAGGCCCACAGGGACTTAGCCAAGCCTGTGAACACACAGGGGTGCACATGGCCAACTTCCAGGCAGCCAGCCCAGTGGAAAGGCGCGGGCCGGGCCCACACAGGTGCTCCAGACCGCACTCTACTTCTCTGTGAGTCTGGGCTCTGCACTTGACTGTGTGTCCCACCCATTTCTAGGCCGCAATTCCTGCATGGTTGCAAGGCGGCTGGAGGAGGTCCCAGGTCAGGAAGGGGCCAGCTCCTCCTAAGGTCTCTTTTTAACGGCAAGGAAACTTTCCCAGGAGTCACTCAGCAGACTTCGCCTCATGTCTCATTGGCCAGAAATACGCCACATGCCAGTGACTGACTTGGACCTGCCAGGGGTCACCCCTTGCACTGGGACTGCGATGAACCCCCTTGGAGCACACGGCTGAGGGAAGGGGGTTGGGTGTGGGTTCTGAAGAGAAGAGGAGAGGAGGGTGGGTGAGAAACGGGCATCAAGTGGTCAGTCAGCAGGGTCAACACCTGGCAAACCTGTGTATCCAAAATTGGAAATGATTGGAAGGCTCCTCCACCAGATGTTTTAAGTCTCTGTCTCTGTCTCTGTCTCTCTCTCTCTCTCTCCTTACTCTTTACTCTCTCTTCTATCTCTGTACCATCCTCTCTCTTCTTTCTCTTCTCTCACTATTGTCCACAGCTGGATTTCTTGGCCAGGTGCCTTCAGATGTCTCCATGGGGGCCTCACAGCAAAGAATCCCATTCACTACCTTTTCCCCTGGGAAAAGGGCCTGAGAGGGTGGTTCCAAGGTGGAGCAGGTTTAGCTCCATACCACCAAGTGCTAAACAACTGCTCAGTGCGGAGACTCAGCAAAGCTGCCTGTTCTTTGTGGCCAGCCTCCATCCAGTAGCTTCAGGCTCTAAATGAGTCTGGGAGATGGTCCCCTGGGATATGTTGCCTCAGCTTGGAGCCATCGCTCACAGGCAGCAGGAAGTGATTCTCCTCAAACACAGTGTCTACAAGGGGAGCCTCAGCTCAAGTTTTCTGTGATCTGCAGCCGCCTCTGGACTGGGGTGTGGGGCAGTTATTTGGTGTAAGGGGTGGGGTGAGAAACTTGTCCCAGGCCTCATCCTGGAGCTTCCTGCCACTCAGGAAAGGAAAATAAGACTTTTCTATTTATTATCTCATGGAATCATCCTAGCAGCCAATGTTGTGGGTGCCTGCACCCCAAATTCACATTTAAGAAGCCTGGAGTTCACAGAGCAAGAGTCATGTATCTAGATCACAAAGCTAATGTCAGGTCTCAAGGGAATGGGACACAGGGGACAATCATATGATGGAAGACAAAGCCTAAGGGAGAGCTAGCATACTGGTCAGGAGCATACTGGCCTGTCGGCTGAGTGGGTCCCTGATGTAGGGGATTGACAGGTAGCCTGTGGGCGCAAGAGTTAGCAGAAGGCATTGCCCAGGGAAGACAGAGGGGAATGGGATAAGAGATGAATGGGCACTCTCTGGTGGCCACTACTGGAAAAACAAGTGACAAGTACCATGCTCTGGGGGGAGTGCTCACCAGTGGGGCACCACTGGCTGGGATGGTCTTGAAGGAATGGTCCTCGGGGAAATAGGAAGGCACCAGGGACTTCTGGGAACTAAGAGAAGTGTTACCTGTGGCCACCTGTGGGTGTAGTACTGGAGCGTGAGTTGTGGCCAAGAGGAAGCTGCTCATGGCCAGGAAGAGAAAAGCATGCATCAGATTCCAGGACCGAGGCAGGGAGTTGGAGGCCCAGGGGAGCAGGAGTTGAGCGGGCGAGAGAGGTGAAGGCTGGTAACTAGAGGTCAAGGCCGCTTGAAGCCCCTTCAGCACTGTGGACGGTAGGGCCTGAGGATGCAAGACAAGGGCAGGACCCAACGAAGCCTTACAATCTGGGGATCCAATTCTCCATTTTACAGCCCACTCTAGGGTTGGGGGCTTTTCTCGCAGGATCCGGAGGCCAGGGGGCTCCCCTAGGCTGAGACTCTGTGTGCAGAAACGAGCCTGGGTGTGGGGTTCGGCGCCAAGGCCCACCCCTGCCCTGCAGTGGGAACTTCAGGGAGGGCTCCCATCTGGACAGTCTCTGCCAGGATGAAATACATTTTCCTTTGTACTCCTGTCCTATTTTCAGATGGCTTCCTAAGTAAAACATGCACTGAGTGATATGAAAGCATTTAGCAAAGCCTGATACTCGCTCAGGGCACATCACTTCCCTCCCTCCCTCACCCCCTTCTTATCTTCATCTGAGTCTCTGCTGGGCCAGATGGTAGGCTCTGACTCCCAGGCTATTATCCTGTCTGAAGAGTTGTTTCCTGCAGGTAATTGCAGAGGCTGAGTGTCCCAGGGCCCCATCCTTGATGGGCAGCGCACTTCAGCTTTTTGAGTTCAGGGATGCGCAGGTGCGCCCTCTGGCGGTCACAGCCCTGCATGTTCTCAAGCCTCAGGCCTAACTGCGAGGTGTCCTGCACATCCGACCTACCTGTGCGTCAGCCTAGGCTGCTTAAGTATCTCGCTTTGGACTGAATCTTGTCTTGATGGCCCAGCCAGAATGGAACTCATTGTTTCATCTGCGAGCCTAACACAAGGCCAAGTGTGAGGTAGTCTGCAGGTAGTTTTGCCGAACTGAGAGGAATACACATAGCTTGGGCCTCCTTTCTCAGAAGCTTTGCTGTGAGCTGCACGTGGCAGCAATGGGTCATGGCCCTGTGCCTCTGAACTTGCCATCACAGACTCCTTCCCAGTCAGGGAGGCAGGGAGGGAGTGACACAGACCGACCTACTTCCTCCATATTACCTCGCTTTCCTTTCCTAGGGCTAATCACTTTCATTAAAATCCACTGCACGTTTCCAGTGCATTAAAATATATATTTGGTTTTATTCTGCAAGTGTCTTCAAAAACTGAGAAAAAAATCCCATGGTGCACAACTCCAAACCAGTGATACAGTTTTGCATTTCCACCATTTGCAGGAAATACAGTTCAGAGCAGTTCAGGCTGATGTATGTAGCCCCAGAGAATAGACATGTTCCAGAAATACCACACACTCTGTCCGCTGTCCTCCTGGCTCTCAGAATTGCCTCAGCGTCTTTTACAACAAGGGGAGGCTTTGCCTGCTGATCTGGGTGGGCTGGGAGGGCAGGGGAAGACCCGCCAGCCTGGGCAGAGGGTGGGCCTGTCCCTTAGTCCAGGCAAGGTGCTGCTGGGCCTTACATACCGGGCGTGGGGTCCAGCTTTCCTTGGTAAATGCTGAAGAAATGCTGCGATGGAGGCCACCTTTAGCATTTGAGGGCTGTTGCATGTTCATGGAAAGGTTTGCCTGCAATGCCCAATTAATGTGTTTTAGAAGATTTATACACTAGCCAAATATTTTGACAGACAAGCAGAAATAACTGTGAAGACCACTTCATCAGCCTCCCCTTGTTTATTGCCTGGATATTTATACTGCTACATTGGAAATTTCACTGATTTGAGAATTCATGTACAGGAAAAGATTCTGTCTCCTGGTGAAGGTAGGGGACCACTTTTTGTTCCTGAGTGGAGGATGATGAAAGAAAACACAGCTCGCATGACCACTGAGGGATTCCATTCCTTTCTGTAACCAAGGCTAATGCCACCCTTTCAACTGCACCCCCCCCCACCCAATTCTTTAAGAATATGTTGCTTTTTTATTGCTACTTGCAATGTGGTTGCAGCTGTAATGGAGTGAATGGTTGTGATAGAAAACCTTGAATAGGAGTTAGCAGATGGTACCAAAGAGCAAAGATAAGGTCTGCACTTAAGGAATTTCAGATCTTCAGTGATCTTCAAAAAAACGCAGAACTTTTTGGAATGTCGGTGCAGTGGGTATAGGGAAGGCTGGGCTGTCAGGGCGGCTTCCTGCAAAGGTGGAGTTTTGAGGCAGAGGCAGAGATGTTGAGAAGACTGAAAAATCAGGTTTGGTGTTTCCAGCCCACTGAATGGTTTGGGGCTCCCCTAACGTTCAGGCCCCTCACCTGGCTGGGTCCCTGCGCTTGGTCTCCCTCCACCTGCCACCTGGTGGCCACTTGGTCAGCTCTCACTTCCAGGTCTCAGCTCCAACCAAAATTATGAAAAGCAAAAAAAACAAAAAAACAAAAAACAAAAAAAAACAACAAAAACCCCCACAACCCCCCCAACCCCCCCCAAACAAACAACAACAACAACAACACCAAAACAAAATAAAACAAAAAAACCTTTTTGGTGCTAACTTTCACTTAAAGTGGCATGAGTTTTTGATCGTCTTCATTTATTTCACTTTATCCATCCTGACCTGGGCTATGGAAATATGGGCATGATTGATGACAGGAGAGAGATTCTGAAATATATCATGTATAGATTGGTTGCCTTCCTAAAATCTGACAGACTCAGAATTACCAACCCCGTCTGTCCCGAGCACTTGGATTCATGGGTAGTGGAGCTGTGTCCCTCCTACAGCAAGCGCCTGGAGTGTTCCTGAGCTGTGTGGGCACGTCTGTCTGCCCTGCAGCCCATGAGCTTAAGACAAGGGGACTGTTTCCATCCGTATGTATTGTGACCCTCAAACAGGTCATGCCCATAACTGTGACTGATACTGGTTGACAGATTAGTTTGTGGAATTGTCCACCGATGGCAACAGGGAATGATAACGGGGGTGGCTTCGGCCTGGACCACCTCCCCCTGCCCCATGTGGCTGCTGCATCATGCTCTGCCCTGGGGTCATGGTCTGAGATGACTGGGCAGATGGGAATGAGGACCCTGAAGACCCACCCTGCCCCCAGACTCAATGCCACATGAGTACCCTCACACTTGGATAAAGTGAGGGCAGGAGACCCTGAATTTGCTGATGGCAACACCCTGCTTCCTGATGGAATGGGCAATTTCATTTATAGACAACAAGGAAAGCCTGCTTCTCACATCAGTGTTTTTGTGGAGCAGAAGTCACGCTGTCGGAACAAGCGAGCAAAATGACAAGGGAGGACTGTACTTATTTGTAGTCCCCCAACTGTCTTGTGCTCCTGCAGGTCAAGCGTTAGCCTCTTTTCGTCATTGTGCGTGACACCCACGGCAGCGGTTCCTGAGTTGTGCAGAGCTAGGGATGAGGTCATCCGGCAGGGTATCCAGCAAATGGGATGGAACTTTATTTGTGCATGTGGGCAGAAAGCCTCACGTAAAACTTGGCTGAAGTAGATATGGGCGGCCAGAACCCTAGAAATATTGAGTAACACCAGGTAGCTAAAAAAGAGAAAAAGAAAGAAAGAAAAGGAAGAAAAAGGGTCCCCTCTCCTGCCATGTTGTGCGGGGTGAGGACGCAGGGTAACTAACACCCCACCAGGTGGCACTGTTGATCCATGTTTATAGGCCCCAGAGCCTGTCTCTATGGTAACAAGTTTACAAATTATGGGCAGAATTGGCCTTGTCCTGTGTGGATGCGGAGTAGTTTTTGCACGTTCAGAAAAGTCAGCGTTGTGCAGCAGGAACTACTGATATGCAGCGAAGAGAGAGAGAAAGCCTCGAGTTGGTTGGAGCCTTGCGCGGTTTGATCTCTGCAGACATCAACCAAAGGGTCCATGGGTGGGTGGAACAGCAGGTTGATGACGGCCTGTCTGTCTGTCTGGCCCTCCTTCCTCCCTCTAAAATCAATACATAAAAAAGAGAGAGGGGGTCAAGGAAACGTTCTCATACCGGGCATGGACTAAGGACTAAGGAGCGGGAGAACGGAGAAATGGCTCCTATGACACAGCTACCCGCTCCTTCCGCCTGGCCCGCTGATCCTTCTGCTTTCTAATGCTGGCCGCAGGGAGCCCGGGGTGGGCTGCAGGCTGCATTTGCTTTTGCGCAAGACGCCATCTCAGCAGCCCAGTCTCAGGGAGCTGGGGCGGCCGAGTTGTGGGTGTTCCAGGGACGTGGTGAGGGAAAATGCTGCATAAGCCCAGACGTGCAGTTTACTAGTATCCACACTGAGGATCGCTCACTTTTCAGTGTGGGTGTCCCACGCTGTCTGTGTAAGTGTTTCCAGAATGGGCTTCTGCTGGCCCTTGATCTCTCTCTTGCTTGATCAGAAGCCCAGCCCCCTGCTGGGTGCTCCATAGTCACTGTGGGGGTGGCCCTTTCACCTGCAGGGGTGCAGAGGCACCTTACTGCACCTCTCTGGAGAAACCGCTCACTCTGTCTGAATCCCACTTCTGAGCTGTGGGGGAGGCTTCCGGAAATGGCCCTGTGTGGGTCCTCTCCCGTCAGGTGCCACACCGGTTGTACCTGAGGAGCTTGTCCCGGTGTTTGCTCTTCAGGAATTCCAGCCTATTCAGTGGGGAAAGTCATTCTTAATTCCAGTTTGCAAGACTATGTTCATCACTGGCATTTTTTTACCTAAAATAGCTGTCCTGGATGTTTCCTAGTTTACTTTTTAAAATGGAAAATGTTTCAAAATAATTTCAGATTTTGAGAAAAGTTGTAAAAGTTGTGCAAAGAATTGCCATATGCCTTTCACACATTGTCCCTCAATTTTGTTCCCTGTCATAATATAGATACATAATGTTTTTCTAATACTTTTCAGAAAAGTTGCAGATATGACATCAATTTATCTCTAAATATGTCATTCTGTACTTCCTAAAAAGAAGGGCATTCTCTCTCCTAACCACTGTACAATTATTTAAAAGCAGGACACATCAGTATGATGATATTTAACCAATAGACTTTAATGAAATTGCGTTAATTGTTCCACAAGTGTCTTTCATATCATAAAGAAGTTTTTTTGGCAGTTTGGGAGCCAATCCAGTATCACCTATTGCATTTAGTTGTTATGCATATTTAAAAATTACCTAAGCTGCTTTTTACTTGACAACAGTCTTTGATTTTATTCATGTTTTCCTTTCCTTGCTCTTGCTGGTCAGTGGCTTGCAGCTGAGACACTTTCTATTCCTGGGAATCATCATGGGTCCTTCAATGGCTAGCAGATCCATGATGGAAAGTTGATAAATCCACACAAACCTGCGTTCAAACCCTAAACCTGCCACTTTCTAGTGGTGAGCCTCCAGGGACATTGCTTCACCTCTCTGAGCAGAACTTTTCTGCATGAGGCATCGATAATAATCTGGTCCTCGGAAAGTCAGTCTGAGGGTAAGTGAGATAATGTTTAATAAACCACAGGGCTTGGCCAGTGAAGCTGCATATGCAATTTCCCCCAACCACCAAAAGGAATTCTTTTATATCAAGAGTATAAAAATACTTGAGGATATGTTTTTTATTTTCTTAGATTTGAACCACAAAGTGGTTGGAGTATAAATGTCTAAAGACTGTTCATCACCTCAACTTGTTCAGCTGTTGTATACATCAACCTATAAGTTCTCTGTAACTGTTCCTTAAAGTTTTTATTTTGAGATGGTTGTAGATTCACACAGAGTTATAAGAGGGAGATAACATGTACTCATTACCCATAATCCCCATCGGCAACATCTCAGGAAACTCTAGGACAGCAACACAGCCAGGGGATTGACCCTGATGCGGTGGGCACACAGACATTTCCGTCCCCACAGGGGTCCCTCCCGTTGCCATTTTTTAAAACCACACCTGCACCTTCCCTCCCTGTCTGCTCCTGAATGCCCTGTCAGCCATGAATCTGTGCTCTATTTCTATAATTTTGTATTATAGAAATAATACACCATTTTATATACCATTTCAAAAATGGTATATAAATGGAGTCACAGATTACGTAGCCTTTTGGGTTGACTCTTTTCCCCACTCAGCACAATTCTCTGGAGAAAGGTGGTCCTTGTTGGTTGCTATGCTATGTTCCTCAGTATTCTAACTGGAGCTTTGCTTCTTGGGTTTAGTTGGCAACACATTAGAACCCACAAACTCCCCCCGGCCTAGAAAGTAGATGGTCAGGTTTGTGTTTCCACCAGAAATGCAATACTTGAGAGAAAAAAAAAAGCCTTCTTCACAGTAACTGGAGGTCAGAAATTCTGTTTTATTATTTTCAAATAATTAGATGATGTTAAAAAAGCAGTTTTTAAGAAATAATGCTGTTGAAATATGCTTTCCCAACAATTGCTGAGATATTCTGCAGTGATATCTCTAACAATACATAATGTTGATGCATAATTTTCTTCAAAATTTCTGAATCTATAAAACTTTAAAAAATGAAATCCAGAAAAAAATTGATTGGCTAATTCTGTGAATTTCTCCTGTGTTTTATATTTTTTGCACATATACCTTTGCCCTTCTTTCGGTGAGAAAGTCTAGACCTAAGAAAGATGCTGTCACCCCAAGTAAGTGGCTGCAAAGGAAGCTGTCATTGGCAGGTGAACTTCGGGCCATGAAGGAGCTGTGCTCCAGTTTCAGACTGATATTAAAAATACATGATGCAAAAATTCAAGTTATGCCACTGCAGAACACACAGGACATTTAGCACTTAGGTGAATAAATGAAATATTTATAAGTGGACATTTGGCTCTTCCTTCCATGCCTAGAAAGTTTGCATATCCGAATTAACCTCCTAACTTTTTCTTAGTATTGTATCATCACTTTATAGTCTCCAGTCCAGGAAGCCTGCCCACCTCCTGTGCTCCGGGACAAGAATTCAGCCACTTCCCTTTCGACACAGCAGAGGCAGCATGTAGCAGAAGTAAATGCAGGCACAGGGTGTCAGGCTGGCAGGCTGGTGTCTGTTTAGCCTCAGGAGCACCTCAAATGTGCGGTTTTAAGGGTGCCCTGAGTTCATCGGCATGAGGGTGATTTGCTGCACATTCAAACCTCAGGAGTATTTCAGCTGCCCTTTTGTTTTCTGATCAGGATTCTCATCGTGTAGTATATTTTCTCTGGTATATGTGCCACTGAGTGCTAGTCCTGCCCTGACACACCTTGCTCCACCGGGAAGATGTGGAACCACAGGCAGGGGCTGTGGTTTTGCCCCTGATGATATTCATGGCTCTGGGAGATGGAGTCTTTCTGACCACGGGTTTTCTCATATGTGTGTGGGGTGGGGGTGGGGAACAGCCCTTTTCTCACTTCAGGACAAGTGAACAGACATGCGTGTGATGAGGACGGCTTCCGCTCATGGAGTCCCTGGGTTTCGGGGACTGTGGGCTCTGCCCATGGACCTCTGGGCCTCACCCTTCCTTCTTTCTGGCAGGTGGAGAAAGAGCTGGAGTTTTCCTTGGAATCCAGTCCCTTCTCCCAAGACTGTCCGTCACCGCGGGTGCAGGTAGGGACAGTGATGGTGGTGCCTGGTCAGCCCACTTCGGCTTCCTGACTCTCAGCCAGATATCTTGTGCAGGAGGGCTGATTTTTCCCTCAGGCCTCACCTTGGAGGATCCCCAGCCTAGCAAAAGATCTGCACATGTCTGACCCCCATATATGGGATGAGCTCAAATCTTTTCCCACAGGGTGCCTACCTACCCTTGGCTTGGTCTCCAATATTCAGTGTCAATTTCCAGTTGAACTCTAGGGGGCAGTATCGCCCCATTCCTCTTGCCTGTCCCCTGTGGTGCAGAGCCTTCAACAAACTAGCTGCCACAGGACAGTTGTGACCCCAACTCCTACAACTGCCATGGTTACGATTTCCCCTTTCCCTGAGAGAGCAACCACAGGTCAGACATGCCTTCTTACATCTACGCCTGGGACATCTTAGCACTCAGCCTCTGGAAATCTGGCTTGGCATTTGGCATAGTCTTTCTTTTATTGTGGTTTTTGCTTTTAGTATAACATATCTCTACATTCAGATAAGTTTTAAGTTTCTGGAGAGAAGGAATGCGTATTCATTCTTCTTTGATCGCCATTTCTGCCAACCAACAGCCCCCCACCCCTCCAGGGTCTCCTCATGTGTGTACTGCTGATGAGGCGAAGGGGGCAGGGGTGTAGCAGCTGTGCCCAGGTGTTACTTAAGTCCTGCAGGATGATATTCCTATGGGCCCTTCACGTCTAGCCCTTCTGTTCCTTTACCTATCAAATGGAGATAGTGATACTTTAATTGCCTCCTTGCACCCAATTTGAAAAGGACATACTTTCCCCATAACCTCCTTAGGGGCTGAAGGATGAAAAAAAAGGGATTTGAAGTCCAAGAGGCACCTGGTATCCCTCCTGAAAGCCTCTTGCTTCAGGGATGACCACGTGGGTGGGGGTCCCAGGCCGGGCACACAGCAGGGCCCTAAGCGGAGTGTGTGGGACTTCCCTGCCTCAGTAATGCAGCCTGAGGCTGTAAGGGGCCCACCCAGCTGCTGCTGAGAAGGTCCCAGTGAGGGTGCCAGGGGACAGCACGTTGCCCTAAACCTCTAAGCTTTTAAAGGCCGTGGTTCTTAGGCCTCTGTTTGTACACTGTTCTGAGATTTTGCAAACGCTCTCAGGTCTCTTTTCCATTAGGAGGTTCACAGCTGGTGGAGGCAGCCAGGACATAGGACAGAGCACTGCTCCCCGAGTCCCAGAGTGGGCTAATGGAGAGATCAGGACACGAGAGGGAGCCCTTTGACACCTTTTCTGCTCAGAATGGGGTGCTGAGGGCAGGAGGGCAGAGTGAGTGGGGTGCCATGGGCTCCCTAGCAGTGCCTTGCCTTGTCGCCACGTCTCTGTCATCCACAGGAGTGGTGAGTCACTTCATCACTTCATTGCTTCCTGGCTGGTTTTGGTTATTCAAAGTGTGGTTTGTGGACCAGCAATGGCCGCATCACCTGGAGTGTGTGGTGGTGTCCATCCCATCAGCACCCAGCGCTCCCGTGTCGTCCATTTTTATTCCCACCAATCCCAGCGTCCACCCCTGACTCCTTGTCCTCTCCTGGTCAAGGGGACCCTACCAGACCTGCTTTCTCAGTTTTGTCTGGGAGCAAATTAGAAGTTTGAAAAGGCCTTTTCAGAAGTGCCTGGAATTATTTTTAATAGCCTCTGTGAATAAAAAAAAAAAAAAAAAGAATGCCAGCAAGTCAATATTATGCGCAAATGGCAGTAAAATTCCACTCAATGGCTCCCTGGCTCCAATTTTGTAGAGTAAAAATCAATGAGGGGCCTGTTAGGCCTGGTGATTTTAAATGCAAAGGACGCAGTGTTTCCTTCCGCAGTGGTGGAAGGATGGAGGCTGCGTTTCACTGTTGCTCACACTGGAAGGAAATTAGCAAAAGTGCGTAGACCTTCGGCCCCCCTGTGTTAGCCACCAGGCAGAGGACGGCAGCTCATTAGCATACAGTGACCCTGAATGTCAGCTTCTTCCTTGCAGACACTCGGAGATCCACTAGATGGCAGCAGCCACTAAGGCATCACACACATTGTCCCAGCGGCTCAGTTAAAAAACAAAACAAAACTACAATTGGGAGACCTGTAAAGATCATCCATTCTAGTCATGCTCCTTGTCCTTCCAGAAATGTCCATGTCAGAGACAGCATGAGCAGACCGCTCACAAAGCTTGTAGGGAAAGGAGCTCCCCAAATCACATGTGTTTACTTTGTTGATTATTTATTTGCTTATGTCCCTTTCTCCCAATTTTTTATTCTGAAAAATTCAAACCTATAGACAAGCTGGAAGATGAGCACCTGCTTGCTCTCCACTCAGCTCCATCTGCTGATAATCTGTTGATAACACGAAGCCACATTTGCTTCCTCTCTCGCTTTTCCCTGTTTTTGGATAAAATGGTCTGAAGTACATTGCAGACACTCCAACATATCACCCCTCAGTAACTCAGCTTTGTGTCTCCTGATGAAACGGGAAAAGACACCAGCCTTCGGGCTGCCTGTCACTCCCAAACCCAATAAGCAGAGACAGGGATTGAATCTTTATGGGCTCTTTATTCAGATGGCCGGCGTTCGGAGAAGGTGGTGGATTCATACCCTAACAGACCATCTTGTCTTCTCTTTCCAGGCCAGACCTTTTATAAGGTGGGGGTGGGGGGGGTGCTGATAAACAAGGTGTGGTGAGGGCTTTGAGATTCAAAAGCTGCAACATTCCTGTCCTGGGCAGTTAGCTGTTCTCAGGGGTGGGTGGTGGTCTATCTCTCCCTGGAACACAAAGGCCTGGATGCCTCCAACTTGTCCCCAGGCAGTAATCTCTGGCAGTGCCCCAGGAGGTCGGCTGTTTTCCCAGGAGCCAGGATGGGCCTTATTGGTAGTTTCTGAAACAAAAGCTTTAACATACACATGACTTGCTAGGCTTATAACTTTTTACCATAAATTAAATTTTCCAAGTCTTGAGTCCCCTATCATGAACAACGAAGGCGTTTTTTATACACAAGCACAGCATTGTGATCACACTGAAAGCATTTAGCACCGATGCGTTAATATTTTGTAATATGGGGTCCATTTTAAATTGCGCCATTAGCTTTAGGAATGTTTGTAGGAATTTTCAATCCCCCTCCGGAATCCATTTGAGAATCATAAACGACATTTAATGGCCAGTCACTGGTTTTCTCTAGAGCTGCCCTCTGGTTTTTGCTGAGGGCTTTCTTTCAGGACTGATATTTCTTTTTTTTCTAAAAAAGTTTTAAAAGATTTTATTTATTTATTTTTAGAGAGAGGGGAAGGGAAGGAAAAGGGGGGCTGAGAAAGATCCATGTGTGAGAGAAACATCAGTTGCCTCTCACATGCCCCCTACTGGGGACTGGGCTGCAACCCAGGCATGTGCCTTGACTAGGAATCGAACCAGCGATCTTTAGGATTGCAGGCCGGTGCTCAGTCCGATGAGCACCATGCCAGTCATGGCAGGATTGATATTTCTTAACAGTCCAGTTCAGTTGTTTCATAGCACATCTGACTCTCTGGATTTGTCTGATTGTTTCTGATTTGATTGAAATTAAATATTTTGGCAAGACTACTACCTGGGCAATCTGGTATGCTTGTGGCACAGATTTTCCCTTAAAGATGCTGTGGTGGTGCCTTGGAGCTGCGGGAGGCAGAAGACCCAGACTCCTGGTCTGAGCTGTGTGACCTCAGACCAGATGCTTGACCCCACCTACCCCCAGTGTCCTTTCATTTGTAGAAAGAAGAAAGGGTTTGAGCTCACTAATGGTTAGATCCCGTGGACGCCAGTATTGTCCGAGACTAAGTTCTACTGTCTGTGAGCAGGTGACTCTGGACAAACCTCTGTCCTTCATGTCTCTCTCACCTCGTCTGTCCAGTGGATGATGACCCCTGTGTCGTTCAGCTCCTGTGGGGACCCTGTGCTGGCGAGAGGGCTGGACTTGGCCAGCCGCTCAACTTGTTTTGTGTCCAGCTGGAGGGATGCGGTAGGAGAGAAGGTGGGCATGGCTGGTAGACTGGAAATGGGGTGAACAGAAAGGGAAGGAGTCCAGGTTGGGGTCTGCACACATGTCCCACCAGCCCGGTGCTCCTCTGGCACACTGCTTGGCACACCTGCAGGCCCTGCCCTCCTTCATGCTGTGTGTGCATGTGGAGACTTGGGCACCATCCCTGGTTTTGCTTCTTGTGCCTGAGGTGTTTCAATGCCTACTCCCCTGCAAGGCCCAGAGAGGATCAGGCCAGTTCCTTCCGCAGGTGGGCCCCACGCCTGTCGTCCTGTGGTTGCAGCTCAGTGAGCACGTGCTGGACGTGTTGTGCACAGCGCTCCATCCCTGGACTGAGCTTCTGTCCAAACCCAGCCACCTCTGTCTTGTCCCACGGGAGGGGTCCGAGGGCAGGGTGGAGCAGCTTAGTCCATCACCGCTGTCCAAAACAGCCTGGAGCATCTCTGTTCACAGGCCAGTGGCACCATCTTCAGGAACGAAGGACAACTTCTGTTTGGGCTCTGCTGTAAGCTGGAAAATCAGAAAACTGATCACTTATTAGGGTCCTCCAGTGGGGGACGGAGATGCACTCTGTCACCATTGAAAGTGAGTAAGACTCTCAACAGAGTGAGATATTAGGCTCAAGCTCCTTTCTCTGAGTGCAGAAGGGCTTTTTTTCCCAGGGTCATGGAAAACCAATGCCCCTTTCTCTTCGATCATGTCAGCTGAGGGACCTAGCAGGAGGGCTTGCTACTCTCGTGATGGAGGGTTTACTGAATTTCCTGCAGCCCAATCTCACCACGGTTGTTTCCACACAGCTGTCTGGAGAAAACAGGCATGTGCTGGGGTTCTGCGGGGATCCGGCTGCCTTCCCAGTGGTGTGGGCTGGGGGGCAGGGGGTGCGGCCCTGGGCGTGGGGTCAGGTCAGGGGACACAGAGGTGCTGATGTCAACAGGTATGTGTTGGTCACTTTCAGCGCCTTGGGATTTCACTTGGGTTTCCCCAGCAGCCCTGTGGGGCATCTTATAAACAAGGAAAATGAGATCAGAACATCAGCTATCTTGGCCAAAAATACAGAGTTGGGGTGCGAGTGGAGTTCTGTCTGCAGCTAAATCCTGGCACTGGAATTGTCGACAGCTCCTCTGGTCTACTTCCCAGCTGGAAGGGATGGTTTCTAGAAGCTGTGCGCTGGGGAAGAATGTTGCTGGGCTTGGTTCGGGAAGGGGGTGGAGGCAAGAATAATGGCCCAGCTGGTGGGGCACAGGCCCCAGGGCTCTGCCTCGAACAGTCAGTGCTTTGGGTGGAGGGCACAGTGGGGAAGACAGGCGTGGGGACAGCGTGGTGTCCCAGCACCAGCTGAGAGGCTTGCAAGCTGGGCTTCCTTCTCCGTGGGTACTGCCGAGGCCCATCGGGACACAGAACCAGAGGCTTGCTGAATGGACTTGGTACCAGGACAGGGGTTGTTATTAACGCTGGAATCGTGGCTCCCTGAGGTGCCAGGGCTCTGCCTTGGCTCCCAGACACTGGTCTTTGTGGGATGTGTTCCAGACTATATCTAGTTATCCTCTCTGCCCTGATGGGGCAAGGCAGGGCTGAGGGACTGGAGGCAGGGTTAGTGTTATTCCCAGGGTATCGAGAGCCAGAATTCCTGACCCTTGGTGAGCTCTGCAGGACCTGACTCAGACCATCTGCCATCATAAAGTTATTCTGTGTGGTCAGATTGTGAACCTGGACTCGTAAAAATGATGGGAGAACGAGCTGACTCTGATGCACATTAACTTGGTGACCTTGGACAAGTCACTCTCTCATCAGGCTTATTTATAGAAATCAACAAACTGATTCTAAAATGTCTATAAAAAAGCAAAGGGGCTGGAATAGCCAAACACAGTTTTGGAAATAGAAACAACCCCAAGCACAAAGCCATGGTAATGAAGACCATATGCTGTTGGAAAAAGAACAGAGATGTAGATCAGCGGAGTAGAATGGAGTCCAGAAATTGGCCACATGTAGACGGTCAATTGGTTTTGACAGAGATGTCAAATCAGTTCAATGGAGAAAGGATGGTCTTTTCCGCAGATGATGCTGGAACAATCGGATACGTATATTTAAACAAACAAACAAACAAACAAACAAACAACCTGGAACCAGACCTTAGCCCTATGCAGAAATGAACTCAAAACCCACTGTAGACCTAAATTTAAAACCTAATACTGTAAAAAAACTTCTTGAAGAAAGCATAAGAGAACATCTTTGTGAGTTTGAGTTAGGGAAAAATTTCTTACAAGAACTATAAAACAGAAAAAAAATAAATTGAACTCTATCAAAATTTAAAGATTTAAAAGATCTTCAAAAGACTCAGTTTAAGGAAAGAAAAAGACAAGACAGTTACGGAAAAAAATGTTTGCAATACAAATATCTGATAAGGGACTAGTGTCCAGATATTAACTATGTGAATAAAGAATTCTCACAATTCAATGACAAGAAAGCAAATAACCCAGTTTAAAAAAAAATATGAGCAAAGGCTTGAGCAGACACTTTACCGAGGAAGATAGATCTATGGAAAGTGAGCATGCAAAAAGATACTCAGCATTAGAAGTTATCAGACGAATGTCCATAAATTCAAATCACACTCAGACAACATTCCATACCTGTTAGCAAGGTGACCCGTCCCCCCCGCCCAGTGTAACAATGCCAGGGCTAGCAGATGTCACATATGCTGCTGTTGGGATACAAAGTGGCACTGTCACCTTGGAAAATAGTTTGACAGTTTCTTATAAAGTTAAATGCATTTATTTTATGGTTCAGTGGTCCCACTCCTAGGTATTTACCCAAGACCCACGAAAATGCGCACCCAAGCAGATGTACACATGGTTTATGTACATAACCGACCTGTATGCAGATGTTGGTAGAGATTTTAACAGTGACCACTCGAAACTGGAAGCCACCCAGTGGTCCGTCTGCTGGTAAATGGATACTAGATAATGTGGTGAATCCGTGCCGGGACATTGCGCTCATCAATAAAAAGGAAGAAATTGCTGAAACATACAACAACCTGGGTGGATTTCAAGTGTGTGGTGCTAAGGGGAAGAAGCCAGACTCAAAAGGCTACAGATTGGCATGCCCTAAGAAGGAAGACGCTGGAGCCACCCAGAGGGAAGGGAATTCTGTTTATCAGAGGCCCAGTGCCGCCCGGGGCTCTGATTCCCCCCGGACAGGGGCTGGTCCAGCAACCACATTTTCCAGTCTTGTCTCCTAACACTGCGTCCCATCCATCGCTGGAGCTGAGGTCAGAGTATATTCTGAACAACACCGTCCCTCTGGGCTCCAAGCTTCACATCTTGGTGCCTTTTTGTCCGCCAGCTGCCTTGGCTGCCATGTGGCATCACAAAAATCTTTCCTCTGAGCTGACAAGTGAAAAAAACCAATACTTCTCTGTCAGGCCTGGACACCTCTCACAGTACACCATCGAATGGTCATTTCAAAGGGGAAAGACTAGAAAGCAGCCTTAAAGCTCCCCTGACAGGAGAGATTTAAGGACGTGGAGGGCTTTATTGGGCTGTACCAACCCTGGATGAACATCCAGTGATAGGCGTTACATGGCTGCTGATGGTGATAAAATCCTCAGTATCTTTGTCCTGTGCCTCCTGCTGGATTTGATGCTTTCCTTGCAGACAAAGTCCCTATCAAGAGCTGCTTCCCTTCACAGGGGTAGGCAGCTGCAGAGAGTGCAGTTTTGTCTTCAGAAAAATAGGTCCACTTTTGAACTACTTTCCTCATCATTGATAAAAGAAAAAGCCCTTTCATCTTCCTTGAAGGCCTTTTCTGCTTCGAGCTCAAGTTGGCTGGATTTGCAGTATTCTCTGGCTCCACCCAAACCAGGCTGGTCCCTGAAGAGTCTCAAACAGAAATTTAGTGTAAGACAAAGAGTGGACTCAACTCTGAAAGCACTCCCCATCTTTAAGTCTTTCTTTCTCGATGCACAAAAGTATCTGAGGGATAGGGTCTCGAGAAATAGAAAAGAAATGTCTGTTTTGGGACAATATCTATTTTATCACATTTTGGGGAGAATTGTTCATTCCTTTTCCACACCTTTCATGAATTTTCCATGATGGATATGGGACTCGAACTGATTCTTATTTCACCAACCTGAAAGTTCCTCGAGCATCTGGGGTTTATTTGCCCCAGTATTTCCAGCATGCAGCACTGTACTTAGATTGTAGGAGGTAGAGAGAATGACATTACTATTTAATGAGCATCTACTATATACTTGGTCGCATAGGAGATGGTTTATGCAAGTGTATGTGTATATAAATAAACGTGTGTTGGTTAGCTAGTGCAACAGTAATGCTGTGTGACAAACCACCCTCAAACTCAGGATATTAAAAAAGCCTTAATCCCTTATTATTGTTCATTTTGTTTGGGGTTTGACTGATCTGCGTTGGGCAGGGCTTGGCCTGGTTGGGTAGTTCTTCTTACAGTCAGTCTGAGACTTAGCACCAGCTAAGTCATTGAGGTGACTCTGGGCTAGGGGTCTCTTGTCTTCCTGGGACCAGAAGTCCAGCCCAGGCATGACCCTCCCTTAGTTATGTCAGAGGCTCAAGAGATGAAGTGGGAATAGGCAAGTCCTCTTACCACCTATGCTAGGGACTGGTACTCATTCAGTCAGTCAAAGGAAGTGATGTGGCCACACCCGAAGTGAAGGAGCCAGAGAGGGGTGGTAAATGGGGACAAGGGAGACTCAGAGTCACATGGAAAAAATGAGGAAGAAATGTAGACAGGCGTTTGTGTACTCCATAGCCATGTGTTTCCTTCTGACACCAACTCCATGTGCTAGGCGTGGTGCTGTGCCCGTTTTGCTGGTGAGAAACTGAGGTGGAGGGAGGCCCATCTTGGTTCCAGAGCTTATTCTCTTTCTTGCATGGTGTTTCTCCGCACTCCAGAAATGCAAGTTGTGTTTGGGCTAATAAATAAAAAAACAAGTTTATTCCCTGGCTTTGCTGGTTGGAGTGTTGTCCCATACACCAAAAGGTCACAGGTTTAATCCTCAGTGGGGACACGTACGGGGGACAGCCAATCAATGTTTCTCTTTCACATTGATGATTCTCTCTTTTCTCCTGTCTTTCTAAAAATCAATGAAAACATATGCTCGCGTGAGGATAAGAAAACAGAAACAAAACACAGAAAACATCGACATGTCCAGCTGAAAGTTAAATCATCTTCCTGAACTAATTTCCAGCTTGTCTGCCATTGTCCTTGTGTGCTTATCCCGATTCTGCGTAACACTCACATCCTGGTGTCAGTCAGCGTCTCACCAGCCAGGCTGTGTCAGATCCTCCATCATGCCCTGCTCTGTCTGGAGCAACCTGGGAAGAAAGTGCACAGACCAGGGGCCCCCAGGACAGCAGGGACCCTCCACCCACTCTTTTTGCCAAAATGACCCTATTTGCTAGAAGACCCCAGTATGGCAATTTCAGGTCAGTGCTGGATAGATTTATTAATCAGAATTGATTATGTCCAACATAACAAAATGTGTCCTTCTAGGGCAGCCACTTAATTCCCTAGTCATTTCCCTGACCTACCATGGCTATGTAGATGGTTGTACTGCTCTGTGTCTGTCAGCACTGGCTCACCTGTGTGTAGACAGTGAGGCACAAATCGAGAGGTTGGCACACCTGGTGGCAGTCTCATGGAAGAGCAGGTCAGGATCTGAGATTTCGGAGAGAAGCAGAGCCAGTTGGCCAGAGTAGCGTGGTGGTTCCGAAAGTGACGTTCTGCTCTGCAAGTTACTGAGGAGCTCCGTGAGGCGCCCCGTGGGAGTCTGTGCTTTGTCAGATGCTGACATTGTGCTTTTCCTGATGGTGAAGCTGTTCCCCTGTCTGCAGAAAACTCTCAGTTGAGACCTGTGCAGTAGAAGCATCTGGAAGTCGGGGGATAGCCCTGCCTCATGGGACCCCATTTGTCTGGGGAGTTCTACCATAAACCACTGCAGCCATTGCCAAGACTTGGAACAGCCACCTCCCTTCCCTCTTCTCTGAATTGCTGTGAAGGATGTTCCCTGCAGTATTTCTGGGGAGCTAAGAGGATGCCGTGTTTTTTCAAGGAGGTGGCAACATCATTTCACACATGATCAAAAATATTTTTCTTGAGGGGAGAGGGATGATCTGTGATTTTGGAAATATTTCTGAGCATCTGCAAAAATGCTGGTCAATGTATGGGGCTATTGTAACATCGGTCATCTTTATATTCTTACTCCCTACTGCTCTTGTAATCCCTTGTAAGCTGAGGATGAAATTAGTTTCTCAGTGATCTTTCTTTTTACCCTGGGTACTTCCTGTAGGATTACTTGTAGTTATTCACATCTTTTCTTTTATTTTTTATTTTTATTTTTTTTTTAGAGAAAGAGGGAGGGATGGAGGGAGAAAGAGAGAGAGGCAGAAAGAGAAGGACATCAATTAGTTCCACATATTGATGCATTCATTGATTGATTCTCATATGTGGGATCAAACCCGCAACTGGGTGTATTGGAATGCCACTCTAACCAACTGAGATACCCGACCGGGGCAATGGGTACTCAAATATTTGAGTTCACTAGTGATATCCTTCTGGTTTTATTTCATTTCCAGTGCAGTGTTTTTTAAGAGCTTGGTTGTTGGACTGAGAGAAGGCCATGAGGAAGGAAATGAGGGCTGGATGGAAGGAAACAGCACATTTCGATCATGGGCCAGATATTTGACATTTCCATGTCTTAGTTTATTCTTCCAAAAATATTTCACTGTAAGTCCTTTGATCTCCATTTCACAGTGAGGAAACTGAGACTTAGATCGTATTGAACTAGCCAATAATCTGGTGACTAAGAAGAGTAGGGATTTCAGGTCTTTCTGAATCCAAACTGGACCCCATGCCTGTTCCTGCCTGCGGAGCCCCTTTCCACCTCCCAGCCTCCCGGGGTGGTACTTCTCCCCCTCCCACGGCGCTGCAACAACCCCAGCATTGCTGCTCCTCCAAATGCCTGTGGGATGGATGGGGACCGCTGGCTGTGACTTCCTGTCCATCTCATGTGTGCCCGTCCATATTCACCTCCCCAGATTCCCGCTGGAGCTAGATTTGCTCTCTGGATGCAGGAAAAGTCTTGTCTCATTGCAGGTGGTCAAGGGGCGAAGGTCTTGACTGGCATTTTTCCAGCCCCTGCAGTGGTTCCTGTGACTGCTCCCAGCCCTTTATTCACAAAACTAGCAAAATCAAAGCAATGCTGCACAGCTCATGGGCTGTAAGGTAACCACTAGAGCTTTCTATCTAGGGCAGTGTGGATCCCAAAGCACAGGCCGCAAGTAACCAAGTGAAAGGCTGCACAAATGCACCTGGGAAATATAAAAGGTATATTCACCATCACATTGTGTTCAGGCGAAGAAGTGAACTGAACGGGGTTTATTCTTGAAATACTGTCCCGCAGCTGGGCATTCATACAGTCCTCTGTCTTAAGCAAGCATAACAAGACAAACCAAAAACTTTGCATTAGAGGGCTCCTATTTAGTTTGCAAACTGGCCTTCGACCTGGCTTAGTTTCCCAAATGCCCCCTGACTGCCATCTGTCCTACCTGTCTTCTTATTCCAGCTTTTTCCACAGTCAGTGTGTCCAGAGGTCTGACATCGGAGCCAGGTGTCAGTGAGTGACACGGTGGCTCCACGTTTTTCTAGCCCTTCTCCTGTGGGTCATCCTTATGGCTAATGCTCCAAGTTGTACTGCCTGGCGGGGATACCAGCTCCGCCCCTTCCTCCCACCACTCGGAGGCATCACTGCTATCGCCTCCTCTGCCCAGCTTCCTCTTCTTTCTGTCTTCCTTCTGCTCCATTTTCACACCAGCAGGAGGCTTGAGCTGGGGAAGGCTGGTGCCACCTGTGAGCACTGGGAGCCCCTGAGACTTGTGAGCCTGAGGCTGACTGTGGGTGGAGAGCGGGGTGTCTGGTGGTGGGGAGGTGGGGCGGGGTCTACTGGATAGCCAGGGACCAAATTGAGGACAGTGCTCATGACACCATGGTCATGGTCAAGGAAAGGACAGTGAGAGTCCAACCCCCAGGTGCTAGTGTGGGGAACAGAAAGGAGAGTCTAGTTGCTGTTACAGAGTTCCTCTCCCTTTGGGGTTCCCAAGCTCCCAGATATTAGAAGTGGGGAACTGCAGCCTTTACGTTAAGGACATCCGGATTTCAACTTTTGTACAAAGCTGCTGGCTGCCTGGGAAAGGACCCACAGATAAGTGACATGTAATTCCAGGCCACGATGTGAGTGATGGTTAGCTGTGTGCAGAACAGAAGTCCCACAAAGGAGGTTTGGGCCTCAAAGGAAGGAGGGAAAATAACCTGAATTATTATAAATGAAAGATGAGATCCCAGAGTTAGATTAAGAAAATGAGACAAAGAGGAATGATCAGCCTCTTCAACGGAGTGGTTGGGAAGGAGGAGGGACTGTGTGCATCGGTGGAGCCAAAATCCATCCCTTTTGCCTGCCTGTCTGTCTGTTTCTATGGACGCTGGAATTACTCTTAGGAAAGGAAATATTTTATTTAGCAAAATATCCTGCTTGGTATGGAAGATGAGATGTTGATGGCATACTTTAGTGAGAGTCAAGAAACAGATTTATCCACATTATAAAGATGCAGCATTTTGGTGACAGTAATTATCAATAAGAGGGGAGCAGAGAGAAGATGGGGGGAGGTGGGAAAAGGGGAGGAGAGAGTGTTAGAGCATTATCGGCCTTTAAGAAAGGGAATGATGTTTCTCAATTGCAAATAATTTACATTTCTGTGATGTAGTCCCATTTCCCAATACCTTTAGGAAATATGCTACCTCCAGAATTCCAATGAGAGGCTTGTGTGTGTGCATGTGTGTGTGTGTCTGTGTGTGTGTGTGTGTGTTTTAAACAAACACAGATAACACCAGTATGCTGGGTTCCTTGCCCAGCTTGATGCCATAGGGAGGGAGACTATGGGTAATGGTGAGTGACATTATTCATCTATCGATCTTGTTCAGCTACAGGAACTTGAACCTGGAAGGTACGCTGAGATTATAAACTTTTCATGAGCACCCAGAACTGTTTGGGGAAAACCTTGGATTTCCACAGATCAAGGGGTGAGTTTGTAGTGGGTCATATCTTTTACAATTTTTTAAAGAAATTGATTTGAGAGAGAGAAATATCGATTTGTTGTTCCACTTATTAATGCATTGACTGGATGATTCTTGTTCGTGCCCTGACTGGGGATCAAACCTATAACCTTGGTGTATCCAGACGATGCTCTAGCCAGCTAAGCTACCTGGCCAGGGCATACTGGGTTAAATCTTGTCCTTAAGGGCAGGGAGACCAAGCTGGTGACTGGCTTCTGTATCTCGGCTTCTCTGTTTTCATTTGGGGTCCGGCTTAGCTGAGTAAGGTGCACTCGTGCACTGACATTGACCAGCTCTGAGATGTGGGAATCCTGGGGCTCGTGGGGGAAGCCTGAATTCTGGGTCTGATTGCTGAGGGTATGTCAGAGGCTGGAGCCATGTCCTGGGTCCCCCTTCCAGCTGCAGTTGGGACACCTTCCTTCAGATTCGTCCTAACTGCCTGGCTCCAACATGCATAAGCTATACCCCAAATTAGTGCTGCTCGAAATTCAGTGCCTCGGAACTACCTGGGTGGCTGGGTAATGGGTTTGAGAGCCCCAGCCCTGAAGTCCGTGAATAAGGCCAGACATTTGCATGTCCAACAAATTCTCGGATGCTTCTCCTACTGGTCTGCAAACCACATTTTGAGACCTACTGTTCTAGGCCAGTGTTTCTTAAACTTTAATGTGCATGGGAATCATCTGGGAATCTTGTTAAAATGTAGGTTCTGATTCAGGTGTGGGTGGGGCCTGAGAATGCGCTGATGCTGATGCTGTTCACATAAGGACCACCTTTGAGCAGGATGGCCTTTGGCCTCCGACTGGCTGAAAGTCAAGTCTTTCTATCCCCCTAGGAATAGGTACCTCTGTCCCATGCTGCTACTCTCAGCTGCTTTGCAAGGGCCCGGCTCTGTCTTAGTCCTTGCAGTTCTGCTGTTCCCTTCCCAGTCTACAAAGCCGTGCGAGGAGCTGAGCCGTGTGAGGAGCTGAGCTGCCCAATCAGCTGTGAGAACACCTGTTCATCCCAATCAGAGCACTCCTGGGACAGTTAAGCCTTGTCAGGCTCTGGCTCTGGCTGGCTGCTGCAGAGCTATGGCCAGCTGACCCTGTCCTCTCGTTCCCCAGGGCCTGCTTTGCCCTCGCATGCTGGCAGGGGCCGCATGAAGTGCCAGCTGTTCCTTTGCCCTTGAACCAGCCCTGCTCCCTTCTCTGCTGGCTTCCCTGCTGCCCCAGCCACTCCTGAATGACTCCATACTTCCAAACAGGCATGTTACAGTGGGGCCCAGCAGCTGCCCACACAAAGGGCAGGGGGACCTAGGTGGTGGTTCAAAATAAGGAGGGCTGACAAGATAGAAATGATGGAGAGAAGGAAGGAGGAATGAGAATTAATGTGTGCTTTGTCTGAGATTTGTCATTTTGGAATGGAATAAAAAGGACATCAATGTAATAGGCAGCGTATAGGACTTGGGTGGGGGGGCGGGTTCTTGTAGGGTGGATCAGTGGGAAGGGATGTGGTTTGAGATTCAGGAGACCTGAGTTCTAGTCCTTATTCTGACATTAGTCAAGACCCTTCCCCAGGATGTCAGTGTTCTCATTTATCAAAAAAGACAGTTTGATTAAACCACCTTTGACAGGCTCCAAACCTCCCCAGGTGATGGACAATTATATTAGGCTAGCTTCTGTCGTTGGATGTAATATATATGCTGAATGCCACATGTAAACAAACATTTGACTACAGAGACTGCCTCTCTTCTTTCCCAAATGATTTTCTGGATGTGCCACTGTCAGATGACTGCATTGTGAAGGAGTAGTTAGAAGCACATTAGGCTTGAGATGTCTCAACTCATTCCTGAGTGCCTTCTGTTTCCCAAAGCAGTGGCGGGGGCCTCACCCTGCGCTCCATCCTGGCTGAGCTGGAGAGGCGGGCCTGGCCCTGGCCAGGGACGTGGCCCAGGGCGCACTCTCCACTGCAGTCCACTTTCAGGCGCTTCTGTGCAATCAAACTAGGTGCCCTTAAAATGAAAAGGGGATCATTGAGGGAAGCAGGGAAAGCCTGGTGGCTGTGTACTTTGGAAGACCTGAATTAAAACCCCTTCTTCACTTGTTTGAGGCTCTCATGCTCTGTTCACTGTTGGCATCAGCATACCTGTCTGTCTTCTACTTGGTCATATAGCAGGTCCTGTGCTATGTTCTGACACCAAGACTGAGTCCAGGAGTGAGTCTCGGTAGCCCATGTCCTTAGTGAGTCTCAAATTGAGGAAGGGAGACCAATGTGTGAGTGGGTTGATCCATTGAGGCTGTGACCTCACAGATGCCTGACTTTGGGGGTGTGGCCTGTGCCACAGCACCAGGGGCTGCTGGCTCCAGGGTTTGTGTGGTGGTTTCTGCAGGATTCCTGGGGCTTCTCTCCTCCTCTGTGTTGCATTTCCTTCCTTTGGAATCCTGCATCTCACTTGCACAAAACCAGTACCACCTGGCTGGGTCCAATTCATTGCCATGAGGATGCAGTGGGCAATGGAGACAGGCTGCTCAGCCCCCTTGGGCACCAGTCTGCTGGCCAGTTCCTTCAGGAGATGGAGCCAGGTCTGCCAGGAGCCAGGTGGTAGATGCCTTAGTCCCCTTCCCTCTTTCCACCTGCGTGTCCCTCTGTGCGAGAGGACTGCAGCAGAGTCCCGCTTCTCACTCAGCTTCTCCGGAAAGCTTTTTCTTCCCCCTGGGGTGCATATTTTCTCTGGTCATTAAGCACTCCTTTGTGTCCATCAGATGCTCTGAGACTCACCTCGGAATCTCTGTGGGGCAGCTTGGTCATCGTTCAATGTAAAAGGGCAAGCATTATCCATGCCCACCTCTTTCCATCTGCCCTTCTTGGAGAGATGCCAGCCAGAGGAATGTGAAAAGGATTTTATTTAACTTCATTTTTATTCATTTTCAAGTCTCCAAAGCAGTAGAATGAACTCCTCTGCTTTTGGGTTTGGCTCGGGAAGATAAGACTCAATAACTCTGAAAAAATTGGGGAAATGTCTTCTAAGGTTTTGCTTTGATCTTCTTGGCCCCCCTCAAAGCCTTCACTCTCTCCCTCTGCCCGAGGGGACAATCCAAACCCTTGCTCATGGCATTCAAGGCTCTATATGGGAAGTGAGCCACCTATCTAGTTATACCCCCCGCCCCCGTTTATCCCTCCCCATCCTCTGTTTTAGTCACATTGGGTGACTCTCTGTTCCCTAAACGTTCTTCCTCTTGCTGTGTTCATTTTAGGCCCTTTACCCAGGATGCCTTGCCCTCCCCCTTTTACCTCTTCAAATCCTACTGGTTTTGTTGGGCTTCCTTCTGTCCCCCCTGTCAGGAAGCCTTCCCAGTTCTCCCAGTTGGAGCAACTGTTTCCTTCCTGCTGCTTTCGGGGCATTTGTATGTGGCTTTCTCCTCCTTTTCCCATTCTAACTTGCATGCTGGATAACTTGTGCATTTTCCTCACCACATCACCCTTCTTATTTTGGTTACCAGTCACTCAAGACAAAAAAACAAAACAAAACAAAACTGAGGAGGCATTCAGAACTTCCCTGTGTGCTACCTCGCACAACACTCCTGAGCAGTGCTGCTGATTTTACTTCATAAGTATTTCTTGAATCCATCCCTTCTTCTCTCGTGGAGTGATCGGCTTGGTGGCTGGACCCTTCACCCTGTTTCAGAGGTCACTACAGTAGGCATCTGGGTTCCTTGCTGGGGTCTGCTGGGCTCAAAGCCGTGGTCCTCACAGGGCTGGTAGTTTTGTGTTTCCCTCCCCCATTAGTCTGGCAACTTTCCCAATAGCAACCCATCATGGTTACCCTGGCCCGGTGCACAATTAGGTGCCTAATAAATATCATGAGAATGGAGGATGACTGAGGGACGTTGCAGCAAGATGGGGCAGGGGCAACCAGCTCAGCACGGGGCATGCCACCTCTTCACGGGTCCTTGATTCACATAACATCCTGCTTCCCTCTCTGACCCCGTTTACTCTCCTGCCAAATGACACTGATAATCTTATTTCTAAGGTCTAATCATGAACCCAGTTTCCCCTCTGAATTCACTTACGTTTGTCTCATGGTTAAGCAAACACCTTAGTTGTAATGTTCTGGGTGGTGTTGTCCTCCAAGAGATACCTCTTCCCTCATTAGCAAGTAGACACAGCCTATTGCCAAGTGGGTAGGTTGCAACCCAGCAGCTTTGTAACTTGGTGTGTGACTCTCTGTCCCTGTTGTCACCTGGTTGGGTATCAGATTCCATGATTCAGGTGCAAGTTGAAGAGCGTGTGGAAAATCTGCTTAGACATAAAAATTGATAAATGAAGGGGAAGCAAGACTAATTTTGAGCTACAAATTATACAATTCAGGGTGTGAGTACGCACGGCTTCCTCCTTTAAAGACTGTGAGAGGCAGAGACCTGAAGTGTTAATACAGTGGTTGAGGGAAGATGACAGTAATGATTGTGCCTTGACATTTCTCCCTAGGTAATGGTTAGGGACAAGTGCTCAGAAAACAGATCCCCCCAGCCCCTCCCTGAATTCAGCTTCTCTGTCCTCCTGCCCCTGAAGTATATTCAGAGGTCACTGTCATTGGGATAATGTGGTCATTGCATCCATGTGTCTTGTGAATTTTTAATAATTTTATCCCAGGCCACTCTTGCCCACAAAAATGAAATAACATTAATGAGGGCTGAGACTTCTTAAATTCCTCCTACTTGTCTATTTCCAATTTCCTTATGGAAAGAAATTGCAACTTGAAGGCTGTCAAATTCCAAGACCCAAGGCCATAGTTTTCCTGGAAACCAGACTCCTCCTACTAGGGAATCCTGTTTTTTGTTTTTTCCCTGTGGGACTTCTAAGTGCAGCTGAAGCTATGGGGTGGCAAGCAGCATGGTCCCGCTGGTTCGGGCAGAGCCTTGTGGAAGTGGTTAAGGTGTGTGGGCAAGGGAAGTGGGGCTACACATCATTCACGAAGCTATTTCTGTCAGGGGAGTACAGTGAGCACACGCTGCATGAAACAGAAGAGTGTGGGGCGGATGATAAATTGTCCGGGGAAGGGCCTGAGCACACTGTGTGGGGCTGACTCCAGGGAAGGCGCCACGAGGTGGGAGCCTCTAGTCTGTGTTCATTCTTTTGCAAACGCTAGCATTGACCTTCTTTCACTTTCGGTCTCCTTAGTTGTTGCAGAGCTCCTGCTTCTCGGTTCCTGGTGCCTTCCTCTCTCTGTGCTGTGGCTGTCCTTACTCTTTTAATGAATGGCCATGTCGTGGAAAACATCAAATAATCAGCATGGCACATCATGAAGATTTTCCACCTTACAATCCCTGTGCAAGGTGGGTGTGTGGAGCCGTTGGGACCAGTTTGGTCAAGTGGGTTAATGGAGGGAAGCCATTGATTTTGATCAGGGAAGTGGGTCTGTGGAACCAGAATGTTGAGGCTGGGTGGGGAGGGCACTGTGATGGGGATCTGTCCTTCCAGGAGGAGGGAAGTCAGAAAATGACTGAGGTCCAGAGAGTGCTCAGAGTAGGAAGGGGCCTAAGTGTCTCCCTTTTAGGGTCGGAGGTAGGAGCATGGCCAGGGAGTTTGATCCCTGAATGGACAGGTGGGATTGTGTCTCCAAAGACATAGTGTCTTGCTCCGACCAGTGTGGCTCAGCAGGCTGGACGTCATCCCACAGACTGAAAGGTCACCAGTTCGATTCCCAGTCGGGGCACATGTCTGGGTTGCAGGTTCGGTCCCTGGTTGGGGTGTGTGCAAGAGACAACCAATCAATGTTTCCCTTTTACATCAATGTTTCTCTCCCTCTCTTTCTCTCTCCTTGCCCTCCTCCCCCCAATGAATATTTTTAAAGAAGACACAGTGTCTTTACACCATGGAGTGGGTCTCAAGTACTTCCTTATAACAATAGTGAAAGAATCAATGCTTATGAATTTTTCAATAAATTGAAGTAGATTCAAGATAATTTCTCCATGAAAACATATTGACTGGCATGCTGATGAGAAACTGGTCAGGGGTATGGGCAGGACCATGGGAGCCACAGGGACTGTGCCACATATGCCACATCCACAGCGAGAAGCCTTCTGTTAATAGCTGCAGCAATGAAGTATTGCAGCAGCATTTTGCTTCCACAGAAATGTTTCAGTGGGAAGAGGCTGCATGGAGAGCGGTTCCCAAGCTCTCCCTGTAATGAACTCTACCAGGCACTGATTCTCATCCTGAAGTGAGGCAGGGCAGCAAGGGGAGTGCTCAGATGTCCGAGATGGGTCAGGAGGGGAGGCCTTGGATGCTCATTCTGCAGCACCTGCCTGTGTTCCACATTCACTTTGCATTGGATAAGCTTCCTACCTGCTGTCTGCCTAAGACTCGAAACCTGGCCGAGGGTCTCCTCCATGTGACACGCCTTTGGGTTGTCTGGGCAGAAGTCGACCCCAGGCTAGTTGGAGCAGAAGGCTGACTGCATCTCTGATCTGATGGCGGAGTTCTGTTCCGCTGCAGCTGGGAGGCTGCCTATGCCACCTGAGAGCCTGTGTCTCCCGTTCCAGCTCATCAGATGGGCTCTATTTTCAGGCCCATCCACAGCCCCCTCTTGCGTTGTGGAACCTGGAGTTCTCCAAATGCTTTGTTGCAGCTGTCACCGAGGTATTTTCAACCCTGCTCAGTGTGTACCCGAAATCCAGGGAGCGAAGCTGAACAGAAGCATTTGGAGGCCCACCAGGATACAAATGGAGTTGCTGACATTTGAGGTGGGGGTGGCGCAATGTTTACCCAGGATCTGGGCAGAACAGAAGCACAGTGCATGAACAGCTCATCTGCTCCCTTAGAGACCCCTCAAGCTTGGCGGTGTTCTAAGTCTCATTCACACAGTGAACGGAAAGGGGCAGGCCCGGAGGGTAGAGATTTGCTCCTGACTATTGGAAATAATGAAATTCAGAATCATGCTGGTGGAAGGAAGTTCTTTGATCTCAGAGGCCTGGCTCCAACAGGCATGCTGGGAAAGGGGGTGGAGAAGCTAAATGGCTGTGTAGGGGCTGGGGTCGCCGGGCAGGAGGGTGGCCTGTGGGTACGCAAACTGGAGCTCCCTCAGACTGGTGTCACCAGCAGATGTGGGCTCTGAGGCACTGGCACCGACATGAGACCCATTGCTGACAGGTGAGGCCACCTAGGCCCAGTGAGTGCCTGGTTTGGAAGGCCGAGCTTTCAAGTTACCAGAGATGGTAACTCCCAGCCCTGCAGTAGCTCAAGCGTGAGGGGACAGCCACCTTTCATCTTCGTACAACATTCTATTCATTTGAACTCTCCTCCTGTCCTAGGAGCCACTTCCAAAGTTTTAATGATTGTTAGAGAAGACATCCAGGCCCTGCCCGACGATTCTGGACCATGGCCCTGGGGTGAATGCTTGCCTCTGTTGCTTGAATGTAGAGCTATCATACACTTGGTGAAGGATTTTATTTCCTTAACATTTGGCAGCAGGTATATTAGGGTAACCCAATAAAGGAAATCCTAGAGAAGTGGGGGCTTATTAAAAAAAGACACCTGGGAGGATTCTGATGAGCCCTGCTCCGTGAGGTTCATGCATCACTGAGTCACTGTGCTGAAGTGGATGGGTAGAGAATGCAGTTGAGAAACACTGTTTAGCTGCCTCTGGGGTTCCCCGGGGGCCAGGCCATCCATGCGTCACTTCAGGTGCCTCTGGGACATCCCACACCATTTCCACACCTTACTGTGTTTTTAGAGGCACGAGAGCAAATGCACTCCACCATCCAGGTTAGCTACGCAAGGGTTGCTACCAGAATGTGTTTTTGCTCCAAAAAGAGGGAAAAGGCTTGAATGGAGGACACAAGTGTCTTGGACTTACTCAGTTCCTGCTGCTCAAATTATTGAGCATGTTTCCCCCTCGTCTTATGTATTTTTGCATAATCCCTGTAACTAGAGGGGGGCAGGTATAATTTTGTGTAATTGCAATAAAATGTGTGATAGTTACAATTAGCCTGATTCCCTGATGTGGGGAGCCCAAGACTCAAAAGAAAAGTGACTATCTAAAGTCACACATTTTATCCTGACAGAGTCTGGGGCCTTAGATCCTATCATCCTATCTCCTCAGCCTCGGGCACATCCTTTTTTTTTTTTTTTTTGCTAGACTTGAATTATTAGAGAACTGAGCCTCTTCATTTGAAAGTAATGGGGGATTCCAAAAATAGCCTCAGCAGTACTTAACAAACTTGAAAGACCAAAGGAACTGAGGCCAAAGAAGACAGAGACAAGCAAGCTATTTCACTGTATAAATTTCCATTAACTTGGATGATAATAATTGATGCCACCTTAATATGCTTCTATATATTAATTAAAAAGACTTGAGATTTGGTAAAAGGTCAGGATGACACATTGAATTGTCTCTCCAATTGTGCTAACTCCAAATGAGACTCTCATTATCACCATGATTTTGCAAAATTGATTAGATGAACATAAATTTATTCAAGTGTCAAAGGCTACCTCGGGATAGCCTGCTAATAAGCTCAACCTCTCAGGCTGTGGCTGCCTGGCTGGGCACACAGTAGGTGTTTAATGAGTGCTGGGGGATGGCTGGATCGATGGTGGTTTCAGTTTGCCTTTCATTCCAGGGAGCATGGTGCTTTAATGGGTTCGCTAAAATGACGTTCTAAAATGTATCAGCATATAAATTTAAAGACTCTGTTGGAAAACTTTCAAACTTACAAAAGGCATAGAGAACAGTATATAATAAACCCCTAGGTGTCCTTTCCCGGCTTTAGTACTCATTAATACTCTGTTATTTCTGTTTGTTCCCCTTATACATGCACCCACACACTTTTTTGGCTGGCAGACTAGAAAGGAGATTCCAAACATCATGTAATTCACCTGTAAATGCACGTGTTTGTATCTCCAATTGATAAAGATTCAAAAAATGTATAGCCACAATATCAGCACCACAATAAAAATGACAATTATGCCTTAGTCTCAGAAGATACATCTTTCACGTTTAATGTCCCCTGATGGTCTCAAATCTATCCTTTTGGTTAGAGTCTTCAGATCAGATTTTAAAAAGTGTCTCCACACTGTATTTGGTTGATCCAGCTCTTACATCTTTTCCAATCTATGCTAGTTGCCCTTCTATACAAAAGAGTGAGGGCCAGAAGTTTGACGAGATTCAGTTACTTAAAAAAACTTCATACAGAAAGTTGTGTGCTTTCTTCCACCTACCACATTTTAGAAAAATTCCATTTCATAAACATGCATTTTTTTCTGAGTCCTAGTTCTTGGACAAAACCAAAACATGAGGAATGTTTTGAGAATATGACATGGAGATGAGGCCCTGTTGGACACTGAGGTCACAGCCATGCAGGATGCTGCCGCTGGCTAAGGAAAGGGGGCTGTGGACATTCACTGGACACGGTGTCACAAAGCCTCTCAGGAAGGATTTTAGGGCGGGGTCAAGACCCCTGTTCAGGCCCTATTTCCCCTTGCCTTACACACCATTCTGTGAAGCTCCATTTTATTTTGGCAACCCACAGAAAACCTGAAACAAAATTAGCAAGAACAGGCAGTTTGGAACCATGAAAAGGAAGGATGACAGTGATATAATCAAGTGGAAAACAGAAGAAAAAAGAGAAACAAAAACAAGGACGAGAGAAGGCACAGAATGGCGGATTCATCGATAGGGAGGAAACCCTCTTCCTTGTAGGGAATACACACTCTTGTCTGTGTACTTACATGGTCTCATTTCTTTATCACATCAAGCACATGAGGTGCGGACTAGTATGTTCTGTGTTAAACCTTGGCCCCTGGCTGGGTAGCGCAGTTGGGTAGAATGTTGTCCCAACAGGCCAAGGTTACAGGTTTGAACCCAAGGTCAGAGCACATACAAGAATCATCCAATGAATGCACCAATAAGTAGAACAACAAATTGATGTTTCTCTCTCACTCTCTCAAAGAAATAAATTAAGAAAAGAAATATTAAGAAATGTTCCTCAGTCACCCAGCTGCGGGGAGGAAACCCCAGGGAATGCTGTCCCCTTACTGGAAGTGCACAGGCAAGAGTGCGACATGCAGAATAACTGAGCTCCTGTCTCCTCAGTTACACAGGCAAGAAACCACACGGTATGTTTTGGAACATACTGACTTCCACATGCAATGGAAAAAATACAGACTTCGTAATCACTTCAAACAGCTTCAAGTTGCTGGAAGATTTATGTACATTGAAGTACAGGTATAAATGTTTATAACTTGGTACTCCCCAAAATTTTACAAACCAGAAAGGCAGAGATGTCACAGCAGTAGTGAAATTAATGGATGGATTTATCTTGGAGAACTATCTGGTAACAATTCAGTGAGATTGATGCTGCCTATTCTCTCTGTCAGCTTGGATCTTCTCTGCCATTTTCTAGAATTTTCAGTGAGGCATTTGACTGGCTCAGCTAGCCAGCGCTACTCAAGAATCTAATTTTCTGTCCTTCTCTAAACTCAAGATTGGATCCGTTCACAGTGGATGTCCCTGTTCCATCCTAGACATGACTGGGACTCAAAGAAATGACCTTTGTCTTGGTTTCTTCCTGCAAAAAATGAACGTGTTTGGAGCCCTTAGGTTGGATAAATTCTACCTGATGAATGTCTTAACCTGTTCTTACCAAGGGTTGGAGATTTGGGGGAAGGCAAATGCTGCGTTATCAGAGGTGACACCTTTGAAGTCACTCCAGAGTCATGTCACCTGCCTTCCAGAGCCCACCTGAGAGCCAGGAAATGGAGAATTCAGGTTAGGGGTCCCCCTCAGGTACATCCCGCACAGTTTGGGGTGATTTAATGAAGGGACAAATAACTCTGCACAATTCGTTGAGCCCTTAGGCCCTCAGCAAGTAATTTTTGGTGTTCATAGTGGTGACTCTGAATGAGCAAGCAAAGGCTGTTTCATAGGAAAATGGTTAAGAGAAACGAAAAGTTTTGCTACTTAAAGAGCTTACCTTACCTTCAGCTCTCTGGAAAGTGATTCATTTCTTGACCATTCCAGCTAACCAGTTTTATTCTCTTGTGATTTTTTTTTTTTTTTGGGGGGGAGCATCTTTTGTTTCACTGGCAGAGAAAATTCTGGCCCGTGCAAATGAGTCCTACCTGGAAGGACATTTCCCCTGCATGTTTCAGGTTCACAGCGTACTGGTTGGTTCTTCGTTTCTTTCTCAGACACATCTGTTCATTAACTAATCCAGGTTTCGATTTGCACATATCAAACACCATCTTTTTCCAGCACACAAAACCCCCCTCATGTGAAATAAATGGCATTATGTCGAAAAGAATTGGGTTAGAGTGTCTTTTACTTTGGAAGAAAAGGAGGTAGTTAGTTTGACATATATTTTCTCTTTTGCGAATGTTAATGTCATTTTCAGCAAGGAAGGAAAGGTGAATGGCTGTGCCCAGTCACTGCTCCTGGTTTTTGTGGCTCTGACATTATATGAAAGAAGTTTGGGGAATAAAAGGGCCTCAGTTGAATATGTGCATAAGTGGGGTTCTCAGGACTTCAACACAGTCTCATAGAGTTTGCAATTCATATAGCTTTTCTGAAAGGCTGCCTAGAGGGATATTGTCAATAGATTGGTGGAATGAGGAATTAAATGTAGATTATTCTGGAAGGGATTGGAATTTAATATAACATTTGAACAGGTTAAATGCATATCAATAAAATACTAGGTGGATGGTGAGACTATTTAACTGCTGGCACACAGAAGACACAGCATTTCCAGAAAGGAAGAATGCAGGGTAGGCCGCTGTCTCAGGCTTCTCCATGCATTTTCAAAGGCAGCCTGGGAACTTTCTGCCATCCTTTGGAATTGGAGGCCGTGGCAAAGCTGCAATCAAATGTGATGGATTACGTAGCCAATTTGCTTGAGTTTTGTGGTTCATTAATCCAGCTCTTTGAATTTCAAAGAACTGATGTCATTTGGAATGCACATCAGAGAAAATTAATGGGATTCCTTGGTCATAAGTGAAAACTAAGACAATGTGACAGAAAAAAAAAACAAAAAACGGATGGGTGTTGCTAATGGCTAAGGAGTGGGAAGCATGAATTCCAAGGGGAAAGCCCCTCTAGCCTATCAGAGGCCCCTTCCTGCTCCCCAGGGAGTGTCTGAAGGCGCCCTCTTTGTGGGCCAGCCTTGCCAGGAATGAGAAAAGAAAGTGCCGCTTATTCGAGTGGTTCCCAAGAACTCAGCAGCATCAGAGGCAGTTAAAAGTTTTGCTGGACCTAATTCAATAGAGCGGACGAGACACGTTCCTCCTGTCTCCAGTCCCCCAGCATGCCACCCTGTCTAGGTCACTCTGGCAGGGCGGGGCTGAGGCTGCTGGGAGCCCTGCCTGTCAGGGAGTGGTGCGGACATTGGGTGCTTCCCACGGTGGACTAGGCTTGGGGTGGAGTGGCAGAAGGGAGACTGAATGAACGCCAAAGGGGCAGGCTGGGAAAGCAGGCGAAGGCGAGGTCTCGGGAAAGATCCAATGAGCTAAGTGAACAGGAAGAGGATGCACATGCAAGGAGCTGGCACTTTGCCTAGCTGGGTGCTGGGTGCTGTCAGAGTTCATTGGACAATTACAGAGACTGTGTGTGATAGCAATACAAATATAGCCCCGGTGCAAAGTGGGTTGTTCAACAAATGTTCTCTGAAGAAAAGCAAGGCAAAAACCCAAAACCCCAAAACTCCGCAGCTGGGTGATAACACTGTCCTTCCTTTTCAGACGAGGAAACTGAGATTCTAAGGGAGCTCTGTTCTTCGGACTTTGCACACTGTGAATGCTCTCTGAACGTTAACTCGCATTACTGCTGTCACTGAATAAGCCCATTTCCTTAAAACCTTTGCTTCCGAAAGTGCGTGAGGCTCAGAGTGGGCAGATGGTAAACACCCAGGAATGATGAGCTGTCTGCTGTCAGTATCATCCCCAACTTTCTCTCTTCCACATCTGTTCTGCTCTAGCTTATTAGCCTGCTTCTGGTTCCTTCCACACTGCCCTATCCTTCCACTGTAGTTAGTCCGGCTGTGCCTTGGCCACTCCCAGAAACAAGGTGATCAGATGCCCAGTCCCAAGTTAGGCAGGAAGCCTGACTTCTGGGCCAGATCTTAAATGCAGTGACTCTGGGGACTAACCCACACATCCCCTCTGTCCCTTGAGTCCTCACCTGCAAAATGAAAAGGTGTTGTTGGTCCAGTCCTCTACATGGCCCTGCCAGTTCCTTCATTTTGTGTCCCTGTGAATGCAGATGAAGGCAATTATTAGTGCATATTGTTCCGCTGTAGGACAATACTTTAATTTTTTGTTGTTACTGGCACTGACATGATATTAAGACCCCTGGGAGGAAGAGTGTACCAGAAATTATGGATGGGAGTGTACTCCAGAGGAAAGGCAACAGCGTGTCTGAGCCTCTACTTTGTTTCGTGTGGCCTGCTGTATACTTTGTATACAGTGTAATATCATATGTACACCAGAATCTCTAAGAAGGAGCCATAACTTCCACTTCACAGGGCAGGAAACTGAGGTCTACAGAAGTCATGTAACTCTCTGGCGGTCTCAGTGCTGGTGTGTGTGAAAGCCAGAATTTGCAGGTAGGGTGTCTGACATTCAAGCCCCTCTCGGAAGGCAGGTGGACTCCGAAAGAGGGGAGAACCGCTCCACCTTCACCACCCACGTGGGCGGGAGCTGCCCTAGGCTGGAGCTGTGGTCTGTCCAAGTAAATTCTTGTGAATGCAATAGGTCATAAGTAAAGAACCACAGATGCTTTGGTTTGCCAGGTTCCTCTGCATGAGGAAGCCAGCTTTTCAAAAGATAATGAACTTGGCCTCTAAGGGACGTGAGCAGGCAGCTGGTGGAAATGTTCCCGTTTAGGTTCAGCATCAGCTCCAATGCCCCTTGTCGCCTGTGTCTACTGGCAAGGCAGTGGCCTCCCAGCAAAGAAGAAATATTCGTCTTCCCTCAGCCCTGAACTCAGGGAGTAATCACAGCCATTCGGTTAGGTTCCCAGGCTATTTTCCTTTAAGTATTTATACTAAGCAGGTGCTTTTTTGCTCATGAACTCTCCTTCTCTCCAAAGGATATTAAAATGGGACTCGGCTCTGTTTCCCCTGAAGTTCTGAGATAATAAAGGCCAGCCATTTCCATGTTGCAAACTGCGGCCTGGGAGAACTCGCAAAGGGGATGGCTGAACGCCAGTTTGTGTAACCGCGGGAGGGTGTTAAAAGGGGGGTTATGAAGAACAGGACCTAAAATGTTGGAAATGTGGAGAGGGGTCATTGGCAATTGGAGAATTGCTTTGGAAAGTATTGTGCGGTGATTCTTAGCCTTGTTGGTGGAGGACCAGGGGTTATTTTCTTTCTGCTCCAAAGTCTCTTGAGAGGAATGTTAATAGCATTCTGAAGAGCTTGGCATGTATTCCCTGGTTCTCGAAAGCCACAGGGCACTGGTATCCTTGTCTTATTGGGGAATCTGCTGAGGGAAAAACTGTGGCTGGAGCTGTCTGCAAGGGACTCAGTGAACAGAAGGCTGCCTTTGGAAGCCAACAGAAGCCCGCTTGGTGGGCTCTGGATGCCAGCTTTTCTCCTTTGAAGCTCTTACAATGCCCAGTTTTATCCAGCTTTTTGGTCCCTGGCCATCATGTGTGGGAATTAGAAGCAGTCTCAAATGACAGCTCACCCCTGAGCCTCCCTTCACCCTGGGCTCTCGGCCCCTCTAGTTCTTGCTGCCTGGGCTGCTCTGTGATGCCTCCAAACAGATGTTTCAAGTATCTCCTGTTCCAGCAGGAGGTCAGTCCTCCACATGCTAATCCAGCCTTGCACAAAGAAATTCCCTGTATTAGGATATAAAGGCACTGAACCTGGAATTTCGATGCTAATGGAGTTAATTGAGACATTGGCCACCTCCCAGGCCCCTTCCTTTCCTAGGCTGTACCTCTCTCTCCCAATTTCAGCTGGGTTATATCTGTAGTTCTGTAATGGATTTGGGGGCAGCCAGTATTCTGTTTCAGGGGTGTCCGACCTTTTGGTGTCTCTGGTCCCCACTGGAAGAAGAAGGGTTGTCTTGGGCCACACGTGAAATATATTGGGGCACTAATCACTAAAAAAATATCATTATATTTCAAGTAAATTTATGATTTTGTGTCGAGCCCTGTTCACAGCCATCCTGGACCCATGCAGCCTGCGGGCCTCAGGTTGGACACCCGTGGCACCTGAAGGGTGTGGGCAGTTTCTCTGGTATGGGGCCCTCTGGCCCAGCAGTGTGGGGTGAATGTTATGAAGCAGCCCCCAGGTAGAGCCGGCTGTCTAAGGGAGGCATCCGGTCCTCTTCTGTCAGGAAGCTTTCGATCCCTGGTTCATAACAGGTGCCCAAAGGCCACAGTGAGCCTCACGTAGAGCCTGCTAAGTTCCACTTGGGCACAGGGTGGTCAGGCAGGCTGGACCTGTGTGAGTGCAAGCAGATCTGTGGATGATAGGTATCTGCCCCCATCTTCCCACTGTCACCTGCCAAATCTTCTGAGAAACAGACAGTGTAAGAGAGGCTACGGCGCACTGTGGGCCATGCTGTTTCTCGAACGGTTTGCTCTAAACGGTCACAATAGGTAATGATGTAGAAAAAGAATGGAAGGGTGACAAAAATGAACCCATTTGCAAAGTGCTTATACAGTATTTATGGGCCAGATACACCGTTTAGTGCTATCTTTGGAGAATGATTGATGCTGGGGCAATGCCCTGGGCTTTGATTTGCAGGAGCTGGTGGCAGGTGGAGAGGGCACGCCCGCACATTGGAAGGGGCAGGACAGAGCTCCTCTGCTCCTCTGGAGCAGCCAAGGCAAACGCCTGCTGTTCTATAGCCTTCCCATGACCTTGCATCTTTGTAATTCTGCCGCATCCTCCCTTTTCCTTTCCAGCTCACGAGGCATTTTCAGGGCAGCCACTACAGAAAAAAAAAAAAAAATCAGAGGAAGGCAAACCATGAGATATGATATGGGTAGAGTGAAGTTTTGATGGGGTGCAGGTCCCAGCTAAGGCTCATGGGCAACAGACACACAGGAGAAAGAAGACCACGGTCATTGTAAAGTCAGACCTCCCCGGGTAGAAACCCAGCTCTGTGACTTTCCTGCCCTTGGCCTGTCACTTAACCCCTGCATCTCCACTTTATCATCTGTTAAAGGAGGGGTGACCCTGCTGACACTGCAGCTTTGCTTCCGGAAGGAAATAAGACACTGGCCCGTGAAGGGTATCGCATCCTCACCCTGGCTTCAAGCTTCTCCACCTTCCAATCATCACCAGCCTTTCATTACGAGACTCTCACTCCCCCTTCCTTGTAGCATCTTGCATCTTGTCACCCCCAGGAAAAGCACCTTGTGGGAAATCTTAATTCTAAACATCCTGATCTCTGACCCTTTCAGCTTGCTCAGAATCCTGCTGCCACAATTCTTCTGCTGGATCCGGATGTCCTGCCCATATGCCTTTGTCCTGGAAGATAGAAATAGGGTGGACTTCTTGTTCCCACACCTTCCCCTCTCTCTCTTCTAGAGCAACACTCTCAAAATTTAAATCTGATCAATCACATTCTTCCTCTGCTTAAAGCCTTTCAGAGATTTCTGAAGTATTACCCAATCAGCCAAACAACTACCCCATGAATTCATGAAAGCACCTACTATGTGCCCGCCACTGTGTTGGGATACATCTGTGAACAAGAGCTCATCCCCCTCTTTACATTGTCCCTTTACCAGTTGAGATCTCTGCCCACCAATTCATGTGCTTTCATACTCCAACAAAAACTGTTTGTTGAGAACCCACCATGTGTTGGGAGCTGTCTTGTTTCATCTTGACCATGATGAAGTAGTTTTTCTTCATTTCTCCAATGATGAAACTGAGCTTCAGAGAAGTTGAAAAACATGCCCCAAACCACACAGCGGGTGTGTGGCCGCACCAGGAGTTGGACGAGGCAGCCAGGCTCCTCAGCCCGCACATTTGGGCCGTGCACTCCTGCCCGGGCAGCTGCAGGGCCCTAGCTCAGCCCTACCATCTTCCCATAAAGCCACCATTGCTCACAATAAACCCTGCAGTGTAACACAGTGCATAAGACCTTGAAGACACCCCACTCCCAACTCAACTCCTTTGTAGAAGATCTTAGGCTGTCTCCCAGGTGAAAACCCGTCTTCTGGGTTCTCTCATTGTCTGGTCTCCTGCCAGTGTCCTTACTTGGGGACTCTGGTTTCACGTCCTTTTCCTTCTCACTCTCACCAACAATTCTTGGTTGTCTCATCATCTCTGTTTCGGATGAACAAGAAATATAGGCTAAAAGAGTTTGATTTGGCAGGTAGCGAGAAGTAGAATAATGACTTGATTCCAGAACTTCTGCCCAAATGTTCTATTTTATTGCTTCTTGTAGATGTGGTACTGTCACAACTCCCTGTGGAATTCTGCAGCAGGAAGGTGCAACAGGCTTCATCTGAGATAATGTTTGTGGAATATTGATGGATACACAGGGTTGTTTCTAGCAGGAAGAGGAGTGAAAAAGGCCAAGTACCGTAAAACGCGCACTTCTGCTCCTGCATTACATAGGGCTCAGGGATGATTCTGGAAATAGGAACACTGGACTGGGGCAGGGGGTGGGTCAAGCACCGTAGGTGGGGAGGTGTAATGTAAAAAATTGAGACTTCGGGGCTGGTATCCTGGGTTTGAAATCCCAGAAAGTAAGTCAAAAGTTATAAACTTTGATTTCGGGATCTGTAATGGTGGAGGCAGTAATAGTACCTATCAGGTGAGGTTGTTGAGTAGATTAAATGAGATAGTGCATGTAAGCGTGACCTACAGGAAGTGTCCATAGATGTTAACTATTAATAGCATGACACAAAGGGCATAGCGCTGTTCCTACTGCAAACAAGTTTTCCGTTCCTCCTGTTGCAAGAAGCCAGGCAGGATGCTCACCTCGTCTGCAACATGGAGTCCTCTCGCCTCATGTTCAGGTCTTGTGGGGTGACAGGGGGGCATCTATAAAGCTTGCAGTTGCCCAGACGACAAGGCCAAAAAAAAAAAAAAGATTTGGTCTAGTTTCAATTTAAGACCTGCTTCTTCCAGTGAAAAGGTGCTTCCAGATGGTTGCATCAGTAGGGGCCAGGAAAGGCTGCCTGCTGGCCCCTGGGGTTATTTGGATCCATTGCAGAAGGACTGCCAGCATCTGCTCTTGGGCTGCAGTGCTGTTGCTGAGCAGCACTTTGTCCTGCGCAGTGTTCTAACCCTTTGCTGGTCAACTGGAATCAACTCAGGATGGTGTTTTGGGCACAAGAGCAGGTGTAGGCGAGGTGGATGGGGTATCAAGAACAGTGGCCAATTTGCTGGGTATAGCATCTTTAAAGAAATGTCTGAAGAGTTAAACAATTTTAAAGACTGATGGACTAAACAAATACTAAAAGACTGGTTAGTACTGTCTTGCTAGCCATTCCCACTTGTAGATTTTCATAATTATTTTATTTTTCTGTGATTGTCTCCCCATCGTGTGCACAGAGAACCAACCCTCTCTTACTATGGTAGCAAGTGACCAAGATTATTTTGGTCGATCTTTTGGGATGTGTAGAAGCCAAAGATTGGGGGTTGTCTCAGCATTATCTCTGATGGTAACCAGTAGAAAATCCTTCCTAGGATTCTGGGCTTCTAATCCAAATGGGCCAGGCTGCCCATATTTGTTAAAACTCTTCTCTTTAATCACCATTAATCACATGAAACTAATGGAATGTTTTAGGGACAGGAGACTAGAAAAGCCAGAAAGACACTAAGCAAGTAATACCATTGCTTAGAAAAATGGAAGGATGATCTTCCTTCCATTTAGGCATTGGGGTGAAAAAGACTTTGAGTACTAAAGCAAATTATTTTAATTGAATCCTTTACTCCAGATATATTTTTTTATATCTGCTAGAGCTTATCATGCTAAAGCAAGATGTTAAGCACATTCTTTAAAGGTTATATAAGAGTTAAGCTTCTTTTTGGATTTTTTTTTTTTTTTTTTTTTTTTTTTTTTTTTTTTTTTTTTTTTTTTTTTGGTGTCATTCCGAGTGAATAGGGTCAGTGAGAGAAGTTGCAAAGGGTGGGAGAGAGAGGTATGCTTGCTCGGGGGAAAAAGAAGGATCAAATACCAGATACAGAAATTTTCCCAGGGAACCATAGCCTAAGGTTAAAATAGGGTCGCAACTCTGTTTTAAAACAGTATTCTCTGGAGTCTGTCTTCTGCTAAATGGAATAGTCAGCTCCTCTCGGATTTCTTCCAAGGGGTCAAAAGAAATTCTTGGGGTGCCCACATGTATCCTGGAAAGATCTTTGCTTGATTCCTGAAGGCACCCAGCATTTCCTCCTTTCCTGCTGATGTCATGGAAGGCATGAGCTTGTCACCTCTCACAGCAACAGAGGCCTCTCTGAGGCTAATTTTCACAGAGAGATAAAAGAAGCCATTCTCCCTGCTTCCCACACTCTGTCACTGCCGCCCTTGTGCTCTACGGCCCAGGCTTCAATCAGGGGGCGGGACCACGGAACCTTTTGAGTGGTCCAATCTGAAGAATATTTCAAGCATTTCTTTCTTTGATTCTTGGACAGCCTGTGTACCAGCTCACTCTCCTCTCTGAGGCTGAGGTCTTCTAGGAGGCTCCTTAGCCCCTGATGTAGGTCTGGAGATGCTTCTTTTACTGCTCCCCTGACTCTCCAAGTTCTGTTTGAAGCCCAAGTGAGCATAGCTTCAGTTCCAGCCGAGCCCCCTCTGACTGTAACACTTGTTTTTTCCTTTCATCCTTTCTAAGCATGCTTGAAAGCTTTATGGAGCAAAGAGCAACAGTGCAGGTATTGAGTGGGCAGACCAGCTGTTGTTACCTCAGCTGGAGCTTATGTGTTCACGGGCTGACTTCAGTGCTGATTTGAAGGGCAAATACTGCCAGGATCCATTACATTGCATTGGCCCTGAAAAGGAATATCCTTGTAAGAAAGGACTCCTGTGGCCAATGGGGCCCAAATTCATAATCAGGGTCTAGCAGCTATTGTTTACAGAGGCCTGTCATATCATGAAAAAGCTACAGACTTAGCAGCGAAGCCTCCTGCACTGAGTTTCTGCCTTCTGAGCCAACCCTTAATAAAGGAGTCCCCAGAATTGAATTTTCACCTGTCTCATCCAATCGGAGCTGCCCAGCTATATCTTAAATTGTATATTTGCTAACCAATCAGCAGTTCCATAAAGACCAATCAGAATGTGTGATTCTGACCAATCAGAACAGTGCTATTTGAACCAATCAAACTGTGCAAATTTGGATTCCTCATTTCCATAAAAACGGACCAATCAGGGTCCAGGGTGGGCGCTTTCTCTGTATAAGTAGAACCCCCCTTTGTCACTGGGGAGTGCATTTCCAATTGTCACCGAGGCTGCATTTCCCAAAACAGCAGACTGTTTACCTGAATAAAGTTTCTCCTTTTACTGCACCCCAGATGGGGTCTCCTGTTGGCATTAGATTGGTGGCAGTCCATTTTTTATGACAAATGTTTTTTGCTTCCTCTTGAGTGATGCTCAAGTGCTGGCTTGGAAAGACCCTATAAAGGAGCAAGGAAATTGGAGAAAGGAAGGAAGAGTTTTTACATAAAACTTAAGAGACTCACAGGCACTTGAGGACCACTCCTCCCTTTCTGGATGCACACTGCTGAGTGGCACCAAGTCTCAAATCCCACTGGTCCTCTAGGCCAAGCACACATGAACTTGGGAAAGTGGTAAGAAGTCCTTTTTTGTCTCAGGGGTGTCACTGAGCTGGGTGACTGTGCCACAGGAAAAAAGCAAGATATTTTCTGTGTACAAACAACCATATAAGCTCTGCAGATATCGTGTTCCTCTACCACCTGCACAATTTAGTATCTATTCCCAACCTGGCCTCCAGTTCTACAGTGTTTGGCCCACCTCACTTCTCTGCACAGTTTCTCACTGCACACGAAGAATCTGCAAAAGCATCCTGCCCTTCACCTTCAACCTCTGCACCCTCTGTTGTTCTTTCTTCCTGGATGAATGCCTTCCTCCCACTCCAGTCTGTCAAAATCCTACTCACCCAGCAGGTAGTCAAGATTAAGAGCTTCTGCCATCAAAGCGTGCCTCTGCCCAGCCAGAAATTGCCTCTCATTTGTCTGTGTCCTCCCGTGGTACCCCACGCTCTCGTCGTGGAAACCGTTTTCTGTATGTTGTAGTTACTAAACATGTCTTGCCTTATCTCCTAGTTGTAGAGTCCTCGAAAACAGTTATTGATCTTATTCGTATTTTCGTAGACTACCTCGCACACTGTTCTGCTCATAGTAGGTTCGTAAAGCACTTCTATTTAAAAAAATGTCTATTTCGTTGAATCCTTTTGCCCATGGTCATGAAAGCACACCACGGAATAATTAGGAAGACAGTGCATGTGAGTCTGCACTTGTCCCGAGGGGAAGCCAGATTAAGGTGGGGACTCAGACTCTAGGGACGGTTCAGACAATTCCACAAAATGAGTTTGGTTTGTCATAGTCACTTATCTTTGATCCAATCTCTTTAAAAAAAGTTTATTGAAGAGCAAGAGAGAGAGAGAGAGAGAGAGAGAGAGAGAGAGCGAGCGCGAGTGCGAGCACTTTTAAGATGTGTTTCAATTAATAATAAGAGTGTTTGGATTCTGTATAATGAAGTCCCAGATCAAACCGAGTGCTCATCATTTAATCCAATAAGCTTGCACCAGGCAAATATATGGTGACACATCCTATGCCCTGTGCCCTCCACACGTGGTATGCAGGGGTGACTGATGAGGGCACAGCCCCCGACCTCACAGGCACCTGCTACTTCTGGACAAGTGAGGATGATCAAAACATGTTCCAGCCTCCTGGGGCCCTCACTCTCTGGGGGTGCAGGGAAGACAGACCAGTTAACCTATGACTTCTCTGCAGTGTGACAAAGGCTGGGAGAGGAGGAAGCACAGTTTAGGTAAGGGCATCAGGGAGAGGAACTGAGTGCAGAGGAAAAGCGGGTGCTGAGAGAAAACATTCTCCTGGGGAGGAGGAGGGAGAGAGAAAACCTGATTGGAGTCTCCCGGTCATGTGCGAGCAGGGAACCCAGCAGCCTGGGAGACAACACAAGCAGAGAAGCAGGCTTTGGGTAAGCGGAGCCCACATCTGAATCGTAAGGCTGTTTGGCATCCTTCCTTTGCCCTAATTCTTTCTTTTTTTATCAAAGCCTTTAACTTTGACACACTTCCTGCCTCTTCCTTTCATTTGTCAGCTGTGAGTATTTTGGTTTGACTCAAGAGAAAGAGACAGCTGGTGCAGCCTTTGCTGCTTCAGCAACACCAGGGTGTTTATGCTCACACTTTCCGTCCAACCAGTGGAGTGGGTGTTCAGGAAAGCAGCTTGCTGTTTTGAGCCTTTGCAGGTGGGGTGGACCACGGTGGGAATGGCCTTCTCAAGGTCAAGGTCAAGGTCACACTGGTGAGCTCCAGGGAGAGTAAGTGGCGAACAGAGTGTATGTGTGTGGTTGGGGAGGAGAGAGCATGGGGACAATGGACAACCGAAGTCATTTGACATCTGGGCTAATGCCAGGTGGCTACCCTGAGAGGTGTCAGCCCACTGTGATTTTGTTGGTGCTAATGGCTTACCTGGGTGGGTTATAAAGACCTGGCTTCCCCATCCTCACTACCCTCAGGGCCTCTCATGACCCAGTGCAGTGTTTTCCACCTTGGCCACACCTAGAATCACCTGGGAGTATAGAAAACTACCGACCCCAGGGCCACCCCAGGAGACTTGGGTTTATTTGGTGTGGGATGAGGTCTGGGTGTCAGGACTTTTGAAAGCTCCTCTGGTGACTGTGATATGCAGTGAAACTTGAGAACTCTGGTCTTAGAGCCTCGAAGTATGGCCAGAGCCAGCACTCAGCATTACCCGGGAACCTGTTAGAAATGCAGAGTCTCAGGTCCTACCCTAGACCGAATCAGACTCTGCATTTCCGTAATCTCCCCAGGTGATTCGTGTGCATTGTGAAGGTTGAGAAGCCATGTTAGATCCCATGTCCCTAGCAGGTGGGAACTGGCCAGCAGCTTTGCTGAGCTTGTTATGCTGGTTGAATGCCATGGAGTGGTTAAAAGCATGGATTTGAGGTCAGCTAAACCTGAATTCAAACCCTGGCTCTTGTGCTATTAGTTGTGAGGCACTGGGCAAGTCAGTAACCTCTTGGCACCTCAGTTTTCTTATCTGTGAAATGGGAACAATAGTACACCTGTCTCACAGGATGGCTATGATAGAGGAACTGTCCGTGAAGTGCCTTCCACAGTTCCTGGCCCACAGCAGGGGCTGTGTGTCAGCTGTCATTGGGACTGTGAAGATGTGCCGAGTTCATCGTTAGGCCTGAAGGGTTTGTGTTGAACTGAAGTTCCTTGGTGAGTGACTTAGTGAGTGAATAGGGGAGAGGGTGAACTTTAATTAAGTTCAATAACTTAATTAAATAACAATATTTTGTTTTGATTTTCTGATAAAATCACTTCCCAAAGAATTTCCAGCAAGCATTACCTGAGAGTGGCAGTTACTGAAAAATGCAGTCTTTTTTTTTCCTGATAGTTTCAGAGATGTATTCTGGGAAATGGGTGTTGGGACATCAGACACAAATCTCCTCCTGTGAGCTTGGCAGATTATAGCCCCTTGGGGAGCCCATTCCCCCGTCCCCAGGATGAGCCAGCCCGCTTCTGGGAAGCTGCTTCTGTATGGGAGCAGGCCTGCAGCCAGCCTCGAGGTTCTTGGCCCAATAAAAAACACAGTCCTGAGGAGATCCTGGCCTCCTGACTCTGAGGAATATAATTCACATGTCTAGATTCTTCTATATTTGCTGGATACTGTTGCAACAGTGAGGGGAGTGTTACTTACGGCCAATCAAGATCATTAGTCAAAAGTATGATCTCAGTTCCAGCCAATCAGGCTCTTCCCAGAAGAACTGGACCTTCCACAGGTTTCCTGTTATTCGAAGTCACTTGGAGGACATGGGTCAGGGACTAAGGTAGAACAACCTCCTGGGACTCTAGTTTCTCTTGCTTTGTAAACCTAGGGACATAACTTTTGGAGAAGAGTTTTGCAAGGTGGAGCCAGGTGATGCCACCTGAAAACAGGATTTCATAGTTGCCAAGTTGAGGACTGATGTCTGTTTCATCCTTCTCCTGGCCGCCTACTGTGCGCTGAGCATGTTATAGACTTGGATTGTTCATGCTACACAGATAATGCTGCACCTTTGTGCCACTCAAGTTTTTATAAGGATATGCACTACGGATTCATATTTTTAAATAATGCTTATTGAACATCTGGCTAAGCTGATGTTCCACAGACCCAAAATTTAGGGGCCACTTAGAGAATTCTGACTTCTGCAGCAGCTACACCTCTGCTCTTTATATTGCTTTCCATGCATCCATCAATCACTTCATCTAACTCTGAGTCTGGGCTATGTCAGAAGGCTCGGTTAAGGGGGCCTCTCTGAGGAGGTGGCATTGAAGCTGAAGCTTGAAGCCCGCTTGTTGAAGAGCAAGAAGGGATGTTGTCGTTGGAGGGGTGTTGTGAGCAAACCCACCGCGGATACGGAGACAGTAACCAGAACATGCAAGGCCTTCTGGGCTGAGGCTGTGGTTGCATGTCTGGGTCTATCCCCGAGTGCGATGAGAAGCCATCGAAAGTTTCCCAGCCAGGATGTAACATAAACCGAATGGAAGAAGGTCTGTGGAGAAATAAAACTGAAAGGTCAGATGTGTTTTCCAAGTATGGCCACCAATAACCCCATTTGTTTTTCTAGGAACCTTCGAAGCTTCCATCAGATGAGGTCTGAGTGCCCTCCCCTGGAACGGAGGCAGGCAGAGGCTGCTGGTAACCATTAGAACAGTGGGGAGGCCTGGCACTCCTGCCCCCGGCAGCTGGCATGATGTAAGGAGGCTGAAACACAGGGAGAGGCTCCCTGTAGTTGCTCCCATGTGCAGACCCAGCCTTTGTGTTCTCCCAACCCCAGGTGCCAGACACATGAGTGAACAACAAGCTTTTAGATGATTCTAGCTCCCAGCCCTCAGGACATCATCAGTCCAAATTCCCAATCAACAGAACAGTGAGCAAATTAAGGTGGTTGCTTTAGACTGCTGAGTGTGAGGATAAGCTGCTAATGCAGCACCAGAAAGGAGGTCGGGGCACAGGCAGTAGGCTGTTGCAGTGGTTGTGCAGGAGAAGGTGATGTCTTGAATACAGAGTCATGTGTTCCCATCAGCAGCTGTCAGTCACTGCAGGAGCACAGCGGTGTTAAGGAAAGGTAGATTTATCACTTGGTGCAGTGAGGGGCCTGAACACCGTGGAGAATTCTGAAACCAGAGCATTTGGAAAAGGTACTTAGAAGGTTTGGAGGGCTGGAGTTTATCATTGATGGTCTTGGCTGGAGCCGACCAGATTTTGTCTTGGAAGCTACTTCCAGCAGGGAGTGGTCTTATCTTTGGAGCTCATGAATTTGTATACAGACAGTGTTGCTTGTCTCTAGGATCAGCCTTTCTGCCCTTACCTGGAGCATCTGGTCTGCATGAGCTGATGTTGAAAGCATTGGTGCGTTCAGTAGTCTGGGCTGCCTGCCGTGGCTTGGTGCAGCACAGTTGACAATCTGCTTGTAAGGCGGGGTACAATTTGCAAGTTGTGGCTTCTGTTTCAATTCTAAATTCTCCTCAACAGCTTTGATGCCAGCTGTTCATTTTAGGAGCGTGATAGCAATTATGTTTAGGGGGAAAAAAGCCTCCTGATCTTTTAGAGATACAAATTGAACCATTGAGAGTACAAATCAGCAGCTTGCAAATGCTTTGGTCTTGGGATATCTACCTACCTAAAAAATCATTGAGAACCCCAAAGGGTATCTTTGAGTGTGAGTTGTGGCTGTTGATATTTACTATATTGGAGATGAAAACTTCAAAAAAAAATTAAAAATATTTAATTAATAGCATTTATTCATATTAACTTACTTATACATGACATTGTTATGAAAAATGACTTTAAAACAATCAGAAGAGCATCATTATTTTACATTTTTGCAAATCTCTTTGATATTCTGGCTTCATGGAAAAATGGCTGGATTCTTATAGTTGCTTCTGAATTTAATCTGTTGTAATATGCTTTTCTGATTGGAGCTTCTGAAAAAAATTTGACCTCCTACAAATGTGTAGTTGGTAAAGGAGGGAGTGTTTGTTAGCCTTTCTCAGTTGATGGAGGATATTCTTCTTCGATACCACCTCAAAAGAGGTAGTCATCTCAACGAGCTTTCTGCACTTTGTTACATCATAATCCATTGCTCTATCTCACACTTTACATGGGTCTTTTACCATGTGAGATTCTGGTATTAACTTTATTGGTCATTTGCAAATATGGGTTTACTATACATGCAAGTCTTCCAAATGTTAGTACATTACATTGCATAATATTTAAAAATTCCACGTTTATTAAAATCATCACTGACCTTAAAGCTCCCAATCAAACTCATTGGTGGCAGATAGATGTTTCCCCCCAAATTCTTAATTTTTGCTTTAAGTTTGAATTTTATATTTGGCAACACATACTGTCAGTTGTTTTCCTGTGAAATAACAAGGCTGACTTTATTTTTGAGGAAAATGTGCTTCAAATACCTGAGTCTGAGTAACTGGAGTTTATTCGTCAGACTTTCAAAGAAAAATTGTGTTCTGTGAGAAAAGCAGCAACTAGTTTAGCTGGTCACTCAGACATGGGCACAAATGCTTTCTCTTGAGCCCAGGATTATACTTTGCCATGCAGCATTAAGCGCATTATGTGTACTTCTGTTTTGCCATACACAACGTTAAAAAGACATGCATTCAAAATTCAGTAATTACTGAATTACTACTCAGTTACTGCTCAATTACTACTTCCTTAAGGACATCTTCAGTACAAGGGGTATTTATTTTAATGAGCGGGTGGCAGTAAAGAATACAATGTTGCCACACTGCCTCGATTCATGCTAAGGTGTCCACCGCTGCTTTTGCAACATTAATGCAAGGGTCAATACAGTGAAAATGGCAAATGATGTCTTAGTATTATAATAAAAATAGATTTGTTCTCACGGATTCTCAGAGGGGTCTTAGGGACTTCCAGGAGTCCGTGGTCCACATTTTGAGATCTGAGATATGCATCAAAATAATACAGGGAGGAGGAAGGGGCTGGGGTATAGAGGAACTCAGAGTGGCCATGAGTTGATAACTGTTGAAGTTGGGTCATGGGTACATAGGGATTCATTACACTATTCTGTCTACTTTTGCATGTATTCAAAGTTTTCCATAATAAGAAGTTGAGATGAAAAAAGTTGACTCTTAGGACTCTCATTTTAGGATCTGAGTGCCCAGATCCTGCTGTCCTCTAGTGCTCTGATTATTGCCCGGGGGTTAGGAAGCATCAGGAAGGCAAAGGAGAAGAAGGCAGCTTTAGGATTTCCTTGAAAAAACAAAGCAAAACAAAACAAAACTAAGATCTTATCCCTTTTCCATCTGTTACGATGGGAGTTAACAGGAGGGGCAGAGATCAGAAGAAAGTATAACTTCACAGATGCTCGGGGAGCCTCATTTTGATTACTGTCTGTAAACTCCACCCACCAAGGTGTTTGCTGAGACTGTTCAGAGTGTAGACATCATCTTGTTCGAGGCTGGTGTAGTGGGGAAAAACTTAACCTCAGGAATTCAGTCAACCTGGATTCCAGTCCCTGCCACTCCCCCGTACTCACTGTGTGACCAGATAGATTGCAAAATTCCTCCAAGTCCCAGTGTCTCCAAGTCTAAAATGGAGAGTAAGAAAAGTGTCTTCTTCACTGGTTTGGCGGGAGCCCTAAGGAGGCAGTGGGACCAAAGTGCTGAGCACACAGTGAGTACTCAGCTGAGGATGGTTTGTTGTTTTTCCTTTCACTCAATTCTTGTCCTGCCCTCTGGTTGACTTGATGTCCACCAGTAAGATGCCATGAAGAAGGGAAGCAGTGACGCATGCGGGTGACCACTTCATTTTAGGATTGGCAGTGTTTATTGACTGTGTGATGATGAATGTCAGCGGTTGCCCTTCCTGAGCGTCCTTGTTCTCCTCCGTGTTAGCAGGACCTGGGACAGGGGCTTTGTGTAGGCACTCGGTAACTGTGATCAGTAAGTGAATGCCTGTCAGATGGCGGTGAGCTGGACAGCACAGGCCTGTGTCCGGGGACCAGCTGCAACTGAGCACCAGTCGGTTTTGCCAGGTAGAAATGTGGGCTCTGTGTCATCAGCATTTCTGAGGAAATCTAAAAATCTTATTTCTTTTTCCAGTGAAATCTCCAGGTTTAAAAAATCTTGACAAAATTAAAATGTGCAAGCCATTTGGGTGAGGCAAATAAATCTATCTGCAGGCCAGATGTGGCTTGCAGACTGTGGTTTTTCAAGCTCTGCAGAGACACCCCTGGGAGTAGAAGGAGTGAGATGGAGGCCCATACTGACCGAGCAGTGTTTGCCGTGAGCTGGGCTAGGGGTGCTGATCAGGGTAGAGAGAAGCCAAGAGCAGATCTGGGGTCAGACCTGTACCAATGGCAGACACCACCCACAAGCAAATGGGTCATTTTGTATTATTAGCCTTTTTGTTTTGTTTTGTTTTTACTCTAAGTCCCATTTTCCATGGCAAAAGGCACCATTCCAGAAGCTTATGTTTCTATGACTTCAGCTTCAGGCTCATATGCCTCGTGGGAGCTGAGCACCCTCCCTTCCCCGGGCACCCACCCAGAGTGTGCACTGCAAGGCCTGGGTCAGGTCCAAAGGTGTTCACAGCTCTCAGAAAGGAGGAGTTCCTTAGAAATGCCGTCTGCAAAGCCGAGATGGTAGGAAGAAAACCACCAAAATGCAGCTTGGTCCTGCTTCCCAGAGCCCTTGGGTGCTGAGTTGTAAACCCAGGGACATGTGAAGAGTAGTTGTTAATGGGGTGCTGGAATGCCGGCTGCAGGGCTTGGCTGGCTACCCTGAGGGATCTGGATCTGTACCTGCTCTGCAGCTCCAGGGGATGAGCTGAGTGAAGGGCTCCTGGGGTGGCTGGGGCTGCTGGTCCCCAGCTGGGTTCCCAGGAAGGAGCATTTGCACACTGCCCCACCCAACAGTCAGCCATGTGCAGGACAGGCAGACTCGAAGAACGTGTCCAGCCTCCAGGTCCAAGCCCGGCAGTCAGTGCAGGGTCCGTATCCTGTCCTAGGAAGACTGGTGGGGCTGCTGGGATTTCACTGCACACCATGTGGTGTTTGTTTCCAACTGCCTGTGGCTTAGAGTTGTGCAGCCCAGGAATGGCAGAGATGACCAAACTTGTCTTCTCTCACTGCCTAGAGAAGGGCCTCGAGGAGACAGTAGGTACTACCATGTTCTCAGCAAGTCTGCATGTGCCACAGAGATCTCTGGCCCAGGGAGGTTGGAGGAAGGGGCCTCAGGTATGGCTGCTCTGGCTGATGGAGGGCTTGGTAAGGATGGTGAGTTCTGTGGCTGAAGTGTTGGTCTAGCACTGGTAGGGAGGAAGGACCTGGGGACTCCCGTCTCTGTAACAGCTTACGAGGGTGTAATCCTAGATGCTCAATTACTTCTGACCTTTTTTTTTGTCTCTGCTCCACAGAATCTGCAAGCTAGTTTTCATTCTTTGTGATGCTGAGTACAGTGTATGGTATGCAATGGATATGCAACATTAAAAAAATGAATAACATTTTGTGCTCACTGTGCATCCATGTCTCATTTAATCTGCACAGTAGTGCTGGACAGTAACTATCACCCTGCACAGGAGGAAACAGAGGCTCACAGAGGTGAAACATGTGTTTATTGTTGCGACAGTGTTGGATGTTGCCTGAGCCCTGTGATCCTGGAAGATGGTTAAGGTTCAAGAAATTCCCCTATCTCGGCCCCCGCTCACCCTGTTCTTCCTTCTTCCCCACACCTGGTTCTTTCTAACCCAGTCCACCCCATCCCATAGAAGAAAAGCTCCCTTCTCGTCACCTTTGAGACATCTGCAGATCTTCAGCCAATCAAAAAAGCGATCCCTATTTGACTCTTCTGTGGTGTAGTCCCTCACCTCCACTTTCCTTTTTCCCTCTCTGTTGCCATGGCCTGGGACTGGTTCCTTCCCAGCCTCATGCTGTTTTCCCTGGAATGGCTCCCAGTGGCTTGCTTTCCAGATCAGATGCTGGTCTTCAGTCTCCCACACGCATTACAGCTCTACCACCAAGACACCTCAGGCTCATGATTCAACCTCTCTGAGCCTCAGTTTCCTCTCCTGCACAACAGGGATTTGGAGAGATTCAAGTGAGGTTCTGTGAAGACCGAGGGATGGCCTCAGAGTGAAGGAGGTGGAAGAGAGGTGGCGGCTAAATCCAATGTGAGGCTGAACTGGATCATTTTACTTGAAAGGGTATTAAGACAATTGACAAAGGTTGAATTTGGTCTGAAGACTTTCAAGGTTCTCCATAATTATTCTTTACTCTCTCCTTCTGGTCTTTTCCTCCTCACATATCTTGGGCATCCTGACTCATCTCTATCTTGTGACTCCTCAGTCTGCCCTCCTGGAAAAACCCCGCCATGCATCCTCCTTGGTCAAAATCTTCTCTCCTTTTAGGCTCTTTTCCAGTACCACCTCCTCCGGGAAGTCTTCTAGACCTGGGAAATCGCACCTCGAAGGGGCCCTGATGCCCTCAGCACCGGAACCTTTCAACAGAAACCCCTGGTCCACAGAGATTTCATTCTTCACACTGGTTGTTATCCTGCCCCTGACCTGATTTATAAGACTGCTGGTCCCAGAGCTAGTAGGATAGAAACTCTATTAAGGCTGGATTTTGCTTTGTCTTGTTCACTCCTGGACCTCAGAGCTGAGAACCCTGGCATATAATAGATGCTTAAGGAATTTTTAAGAAGAAATCTTGCATAAATGCCTATACTTTGTTGCATATCTCACAGCGTGGAATCTACTGCTCTGCAGACAGGTGTTCAGGAAAAGTGTATTGAAGAAATTGATAGATGGGTGGGTGGATGGGTTGGTCGGTGTGAACATCACCAGTTACTGTGGTTGGTCTACTGCCTCTTGCAGGAAAGTAGGATGACTGACTGACTGATGGATTGGTAACCACAGTTGCTGGGTAGCATCAGGGTGTTGAATCTAAAGTTCCTGCAGGAGAGTCAGTAGAATCTGTGGCTGGCGTGACAGCCCTCATTGCAACATTTATGAGCCTCTCCTATTCCTTCCCTGGCTGTGTTTCTTTAGAATTCACTTGTACTTGATCAATTTCCTCTCCTTGAATGAGGTGTCCCCTGGCCTTCGCAGTGGCTGGCCTGATGGGACATCCATGTGACAGGACCATGGGAGGTGAAAGGATGGGCAGGCAGGCCTGATCGGTCTCTCGTTTTCCCCCAGGGCAAGGTCAAGATAAAAGGCCTTTAATACCAGAATCTGACAGGGAGCCTCGACAAGCTGTCAGGCTTGAAAGGCATCTTCCTGGAAAATGGCAGACCAGTTAGATGCAGGTTGATGACAGGGACAGGAATTTGTATTTTTGAGCACCCACGATAGCAAGTGCTAGGGCAGACCTTCATGTATGTTCTCATAAGAACTTTACAAGCCACACTGAGTGTGGGCCATGTGATCCTTGAGCTCAGGCCTTTTGTCTACACTTGCTGTCCCCGCTTCCTCATCTCCCAGTCTCTCTGCTAGTCATTCCAATCAGGTTTTGCCCCCATCACTCCCTCTAAACAGTTTTTATCAAGGTCACTAATGACACAACTTGCCAAGCCAATTCCCCTTCCTCATGCAGCTCCCTTTCTCAGCAGCACTGGGCCCAGCTGGCATGTGCCTCCTTGAAGACTTTTGTCCTAGGCTTCTGTGACAGTGACATGGTCCTCTCCCACCTCCCTGGACATTCCTTCCCAGTCTCCACCGGCTCTTCCCTGTCTACCCAGGGAGTTCTAAATGTTGGAACTCCCTTTAGCTCTCTTCTCTAGTGAGTCATTCACCAGGGCATCTTCATCAGCCTGACTGTTTATTGATGATTCCAGAGTTTATTTCTTGTACCCAAGCATTTCCCTTGAGTTCTAGACTTCCGCATTCAGTTGCTTATTTGACATTTCTACCTGGATGTCAAATTCACGCTAAAACTCAATATGGTCAGAATGGAAGTATTGATTCCTGCTTTGTATCTGACCCCTCTTCAATAGAGAACAACAGAGACTAAGTATTTGATCAGCCTTTTTTTTTTTTTTAACTAGTTCAGTATCAAGCACTACAGACTTCAGAATCCTGGAAGCGGATGTGGTTTGGGGATTTGCCACTGAAATACCTTCACTTTACAGATTAGGAAACAGGGACCCAGAGAGGGGCAGAGATGGAGTTAATTAACTGCAGAACTGAGACCAGAAGCAAGGCTTCCCGACTTCTAGTTTTTATTTTACTGATATATATTTTTTCCAACATTGAATTTTTTAAAAGATTTTATTTACTTTTTAGAGAGGGGAAGGGAGAGGGAAAGAGAGGGAGAGAAACATCAGTGTGTGGTTGCCTCTCATGCACACCCCACCCTGGGGACCTGGCATATGCCCTGACTGGGAATTGAACTGGTGACCCTTTGATTTGCAGGCTGGCACTCAACCACTGAGCCACTACTGTCAGGGCTATTTTACTGATATTTTCCACTTTCTTCTTTGAGCACCTGCATTGAGGAAAAGAATGTCTTTGCTTACTTTATTAGTTGGTCTTCTGGCCTCATTCAATGCTTTCTCCCTACCTGACAATTTTTGAGCCTGAGCTTATTTCATAGAATTCCACAATCCAGATCAGAAATGATGCCCTGGCTGGTATGGCTCAGTGGATGGAGTGCCAGCCTGCAAACCAAAGGGTCGATCCCCAGTCAGGGCACATGCCTGGGTTGCAGGCCAGGTCCCCAGTAGGGGGTGCTGGGGACAAACCACACATTGATGTTTCTCTCCCTCTCTTTCTCCCTCCCTTCCCCTCTCTCTAAAGAGAAATAAATAAAATCTTTTAAAAAAAGAAAGGGTAACTGTGTGCGTGGCTCAGGTTCAGCCATGCCCTCCGCAGTGTCCTGGGCAGACATCATTAATCAATCAGGATACTTTTTCCTACTGCGTCCTGATGCAGCCTCAGAAGGCTTCATGATGTAGTGCTCCGGGCAGTTCTTACCAGTTGACTGGAGTTGACTTTAAGATGAGACCTATTTGTTATTCACCACCTGAATCTTTTCTTCTTTAGAACCTCAAGCTCTCTCCATCTCCATCTGGTCTGTTTTTCCTCCTTGGAGGCTAGGTAATTTGATCTAGGATATTAGAGAGTGCTCGTGACATGTTACATTTTAGTAGAAACATCTAGAAACAGTGCCGACCCAAAAACATAACATTAAAAAATGTGAGAACCTGAGGCAAGCTGTCTATCTCTCTCCAGTTACATCAGACAGACAAATGGTTTCTGAGCCCAAGTTCAACCCTGAGGAGTCTCACTTTCATCATCTACTAAATCTAAATTACATTTTACGTAAACTATTATGGCTGCTCTACATAAATAAGGTTGAAACCCCAAAGTGATTCAACCCTGGGAAGCTGGTAACTTTTCTAAGTCCTCCTTAGCGTCCCAGGGGGTTTGAGGCTGTATGTGGCCCAGTGGTTACAGGGAGAGCACAGCCTTTGCAGTCAGAAAGGCCTGTCTTTGCTCCTGCATCTGCCCCTGACTAGTTGTATAATGAGCTTGGGCAAGTGACTCTGCTTTTCTGAGGCTCCTTCGTACCTCACAGTATCCTTAACAGGTTCCAGTCATGGTGGCTGGCATGTAGTAGATGGGTACCAATGAATGCATGGATAAAAACCCAACTAGTATTTATTGAGCACCTACTGTACACCAGCAATGGTAGGATGATAAGGCGATAAACAAGGCTGAGAGAGAGAGAGAGAGAGAGAGAGAGGGAGATGCTGTCCTCATGGAACTTATGAGGCTGCTTGTGCCTCTGTTGATGGTTCAGTGACATGTGTCACAGGCTGCACTGGTGCTCCGGCCTCACTTAGGGCTTCCAGCTCTCCCAGCATGCTGTGCCCCTGGAGAGGCACCACACCCGGAGAGAAGGAGCATGATGTCTACCGCTCCGCTGCAGCCTGCTCTTGGAGAAGGGTGGAGGCATGTGCTCAGGTGTCCTTGCACTGGCCTGGAACTGGGCTGCAGAGGTGCTCCCCAGCCTGGCAAGAGGCCCTTACCTGGAGGTCGTGCTGCATCTGTGTCCAGGTTAGGCTGTTTCCTGGCTCCCACGGAGGCACATGCTGGGAGTTTCTGCCAAGTCAAAAGCCATCCAAGCAAGAACTTCCCAGGAAGGGCTGTAATTTCTTGGTGGGGAGCTTAATTCTGTGGTGACAGTGCAGGGTTCTGTGGAATGAATATCATGTCCGTGCTATTTAATAATACAGTACCCACTGACCATTTAATTACACGGTGATTGTCACTTACTGGCTGGGTAATTACATAGTAAGTACCATCTAATTTCAGGGTAAAGGGTAAATACATGATTATTTCAGCCTCCTTAGGCACAGTATAGGTCACTCAGGAATTAGGTTTGGATTGACTAAGTATAAATTACCTAAAAATCTGTTCTTGGGTGATTACCCCTGTCATCTGTCTCTGACAAAGCCCTTAATGTTACCATACAATTAAAGAGAGATTTCAAGATTCAGGGCCTCAGGAACTTAAAGGGACTCTGCTCCATTTTAATCAGTCAGTTCCTGTTGTTCAAGAGGTGTGGCTGGGGTAGAGAACGGACAGAGAGAGGAGCCTCCAATGCCACCCTTTTCCAACCATGAGCAAAGTTTTTCTTATTCAATGCGGGCAGTTCAACAGTTGATGCTGAAACTTGAGACCAATGATATCACTAGATGTGGTCCAGCCTCAGCCTCCATTGCCTCTTGCTATGAGCTCTGGGCTAGAAAGAATGTTCTTAATTATGGGTAACTCCCCCCAAAGACATGTCCATGTTTTAATACCTGGGACCTGTGAATGGGACCTTATTTAGAAATAGGGTCTTTGTAGATTTTGTAAGAATCTTAAGATGAGATGGCCCTGGATTATCCAGGTGGGCCCTTGGTTCATTGGCAAGTGTCCTTACAAGACAAAGAGGAGACACAGACCAAAGAGGAGGAGCCCTGTGAAGAGGGAGGCGGAAATTAAGGAATACAACCATAACACCTGGAGCTCCCAGAGGCTGAAAGACCCCCAAAACAGTCTCCTTTGGAGGGAGCCCAGCCCTGCTGACCCCTTGATTCAGACTCCCAGCCTCTGGTTGTTTTGTGGCACCCGGTTTGTGGTCATTTGGTGTGGCAGCCGTAGGAATTTAATACAGCCTGTAGGGGCAATAGCGCAGCAGGAACCCCTGGCCTCCGGTCCTTCCTCCTGGTGCTGGTTCTGCTGGAGCTGGAGACCAGACAGAGAAAAGAAACAACCACCCAAGTGTCATCTCATGTGTTGAACCTGCAGGCTCCACCGACCCCAGAGACGGGCCCTCACGGCTGTCAGCAAGAGACCCCAGGCGGCAGCCAGGCCCCACCACCATCCTGGTGCCTGAGACCTCCTGGGTTTGCTGGATGCCCCCTGGAAAGGGGATTTACAATGACACATCCAACATTCTTCACTCTGAGGGAAATTTATGATCCTCCTGGACAAATACAAAACATTAAAAATAGGCCCAAACTCCCAGAACTCAGATATAATTACCAAGTTCTATTTCCTTCCCATCTTTCCTGTTAGCCAAAGCTGCTCATTCGGCACAGTGGAGAGAATGAAGGGAAGGCTTTGGGGCCAGACTGGCAGGGTTGCCAGGCTGGCTACCCCTCAGCCCCTGGACCATGACTTACTGTCTCCAAGTCGCAGTTGCTCTGTCTCCCAGGCTGGGTAAGAAAACTGACGGTGTAGACTGTTGATTTAGTGAGATAATATACTCAAAATAAGGAGCAGGGAGCTTCTGATCAGTCAAAACTAGCTATTATTTCTATGTTGAATGTACAGGGCAGTGTGAAACAAGCATTTCCTGTGTTTTGATGAATTCTTCATAGATGTCTGTAAATGGCTTCATCATAGACCATTAAACAGATGCGGCAGGAACAAACCGATGTTGGCAGCTGCATGGCCTCCCCATAGTTCCTAACAAGCTTGCTTCTAATTGCATGGTCCTCCACCCCTACCCCCCATCTGGAGCTTCTTCAGCCCCCCCCCTCCACTTGCCCTCTGTTGCCTTCTTTCCCACCACCCTACCATGAGCTCACAGTTGTGGAAGGCACAGAAATTGGCTGCCCTGGATAAACACCTGGGGTACCTTGGGCATTCAGGTTTAGATAAACAAGCACTTGGAAGCAGAGAATAAGGCCCCCAAATAGCCCATCTGAGATTGCACTTAGCTTTATGATCCTGCAGAAAGGAGCTACCCAGCCAATAGAAGGATTAACAAGTAAAGGGTTGAAAAGATCCTCACTAAATAAAAATAACACAAACCATTCTCCAGGAGGCCTCTTGAGTCCTTATTGCAAATGAAGACAGCTTTATTTTTACAGGTTTTGAGTCATTTGCTCCCATAGCCCTCCTCATTCTTGTAACAATGCTCCTGCTCAGTTGCATGTGGAATTCTGCACACTCGTTCCTCCATCTGCCAGCTGGCTTGTGTGGAAGACACCATTGCCAGTTGCTAATGGGGCAACCAGGGGAGGAGCTTCCAGGTGGCAATGTTACTCAAGACTTCTTTTCCCCATGAAAACCAGCCATCACCCCTCCTCACCCATCACTGCTAGAAATGGAACCTGTAGGACCCTTTCATAGGCATTTTCTGGAGAGTGTTAGCAGAGCCTCCACCTCTTGGTGATTTAGCATTTGCATGGGACCAGACAACAAAACCCTACTGTCACCAAAATGTCCAAAGCCATGTAGAAATAGTTCTATAGAGACAGAACTGCTAGTGAATGACGTGAGCAAGTGGCTGGTCCAACAGATTGTCATGGATCCGCAATGATGTCAGACTTGCATAGGACACACAAACGGAGCAGGAATGATGAAGCCAGTGGGCTATGAAGTGGGGAGAAAATCCATACCAGAGCCAGCACAGAGTTGCTCCCTGAGCTTCACCTGCTTGGATTTAATCAATATCAATACCTGAGAGATGGGGAGGGGCACTAAACAGTAGACCCACACCCATGTAGAAATACCTCCTTATCATTTGTGTCATTTGTATGTTTTTGTGTAAGTCAGTGTTTAAGTTAGCAGTTTAGTAAATGGTCTACTCTCCGTCCTGTGGAGATGAGCATTACAGCATTAGAAGCATCCCTTGGATACTGCTAAAGGGGGGTACTTAAATTGAGGGATCTTCCCTGGGTAGTGACAACCTTGGTCACTGGTGTGCGCAGAGCAAGGAAGGATTCCCCTTTCAGAGTGACAACTCTTCATTCCTCTGAAAAGCCTTGTCACTCTACCAAAATAGTTATGACCAAAGTCACCTGAGTGCCACCTGATGTCGAAACCATCCATTTCTACCTTCCCTGTGGTCCTCCTTTTCTTTTACCTCTCAGCAGCGATGGATGTCCTTGGAACTCTCTTTAGCTTCTGTGATATTCTTTTCCTCTACCCCCTCCTCCATCTCTATGGCAGGCTCAAGCTCCTTTGCAGAGTTGCTAAATGTTGGGATGGTTGAAAAAATAGGCATTATGTTATGCTGCTGATATTTATATGTCAATTCCTGTGTGGTGAGTTTGTGGGTATACTGTGTTTCAAGACCTTCAAGGACACTTCTGAGTTCTCAGATGAGGTTCTCAGTGACTGCTGATACTGCTCTGATCCTGGGATGAAGGGATTCGCTCATGACCCTTGAACTCCTGTCAACTACTTCCTTGCCTATTCTTAGAGGAAGGATTCTGAACTTGATGTTGAGACAGAATGCAATAGCAAAAGGAGATGGTGCCGCTATATAGCAGAGGTTGGAAAGAAATCAAGTGCTTGGAGATCATCCAGAAACGAGGAGGTGACAAAATTACCAACCATTCTCCCTAGTCCTCCAGTTATGATCTGTTATAGAGAGCTCAGGGTGTGGTAACAACAGACATTTATTTTCTCACAGTCTTGGAGACTGGGAAGTCCAAGATCAAGGTGCTGGCAGATTTGATTCTGGGTGAGGGCTCTCCTCCTGGTTTGTAGATGGCTGCCTTCTTGCTGTGTGCTCACATGGCCTTGTGTGTGTGAGTGTAGATCTCTCTCTCTTCCTCTTCTTGTGCGAACACTAAACTGATCATGAGGGACCCACCCTCATGACCTCATCTGACCCTGATGAGCTCCCAAAAGCTCTACCTCCAACAAATACCATCACAATGGGGGTTAGGCTTTAACATAGAATTTTGGACAGGGAGGGACACAAACATTCCATCACATCTTTCTAATGTTCCTTGCTCATATTGATTAGATTATCGCTATGAAGCATCAATATTACTTGTACCATTTTTACAATGGATGAATATGTAGTTAGTTTTTTTTTTGTGAACTAGGCTGAAGAGCCAGACAAGAAATTGAGTTGCTTGAAACTTCCAGCTCCCCACCCTGCATGTTTTATGATGCTGAATAAAAGTTGCCTTCACTGCTTGCTGCAGAATATAAACAAGTGTCAACCATCTTAGCAAAGAGACATCATTTGATTTAATTGCAAATTAAAACACATAAACCACCTTAAACGTGGAGCTAATGCCACATCAAATCAATACAATAATTGCACCAGGGCAATTGAGAGGCATGTGGAATTTCTGTACCTTGCATGCTAAAAGGGGCCAGGCGCCAGGAGAATTGGGGAGCCACACTGAATGGCAAATTGCACCAGACCAGCTTTTTCTTTGAGGGTGGACCAGACAGATGGGCTGACTTCCTCATTGTCTGTGGCAACACGAAGGGAAGGGTCTTTGTCCTGGAGAAGTAGTTAATAGTTTCTTTTGTGTGTTGGGTTGGAGAAGTCTCACAGCATCATAGTCAGGGGAAGAAAGGGACAGTCATGAGCCTTTGCAATGCTTTGTGTTGAGCATCAATTCTCTTGGGACCCAGCAGTTATTTCTTTACCAACCTGACATATATGGCAGCTCAATTATGCCACTGGAATATGTCTGATTGACAGACCCCAAGTCAATGGTACTCTTTTGGGCCATTCAGGTGATGCTGGCCCTTTGTTCAGCCCTGGAGCATGCAGCAGGCACTGGCAGGCTCCACTCCAAATGGCTTTTGTTCCCTTAAAGTGTCTTCAGCCTTATCCCAGGGCCAACCTGGGATGAAAGGTGGCTAATTCCCTTTGTCAAGAGATGTGAAGGGTACAGAGAAGGCTTCCAGGCCCCAATAGCTCTCCTCTATCATCCTGTCACACCTTGAAATCACTTCCCGGAGACATGCATTCCTGTGAGTGTCTGAGCACCAGTGAAAATGTAATCGCCCTTGGGAAGGATGAACAAATTAAACAATTAACAGCTATTAATATTGCAATGTCAAGTTGATTCAAGAGGAGACATCCTATGTGCCCCCATGAGGGGTTCAGGAAATAATGCCTGATAGTATGTCTTGATTAGTTTATCAAATTGGCCAGTCACTCCGAAGGAAGCTGAGGGTCAGAGGCAATAATGGGCATGGGCTGGACTGTGCCTCGGTTGGTCCCCCCTCACAGTCCTGCAGTTTCTCCAGCCCCTGCTTGTCCATACTCTAAGCCTTTGCTTCTCCATGTTTCCTCTCCTTGAATTGCTTTTCTTTCAGAATAGCATGAGGTTATCTCCTTGCAGGTCTCAGAGAGCCTTTCCGAATCACTGGAGCTGCCCATTGCGCCTACTGCCCGGGCCATGTCTTATTTCTTTTCCTCCTTGCACATGTCATCTCTGGGTAATTTCTTCTGCTACTTCCTTGCAGCATGACTGCCCACAAGAGCAAAACCTAGTCTGTTTCACACACCACACCTAGGACAGCCCTGGCTCACGCTGGCTCTCAAGAGAAATGTCAATTGAGTGAAAGACTATATGCCAGGTCCTACAATTGGATGTTGAGGGCACTTTAGAGCAGAAAGCATGAGGGTGGTGGGAAAGAAAGAACAAGAGGGAGGGAGACAGTCTGCACTGAAGATCAAATGGGGCTGGAGGGCAGGAAGCCTGCATCAGACCGCGGCAGAGCTGGAAAGGCATATTTGCAGTAGGGGACTGTCTCGACTGCTCTCTGAGCCTTGGCCCCAACTGTCAGGCTAACGAGTCGCAACTTGATTTGCTGAGCTGCAGGTTTGGCACAGGAATTCAGCCTGTGAGTAAAGGTCACATAATTTTGGCATGGGGGTGAGAGATTAGAAAGATGGTTTTGTTCCATGAGGTGTTTTCATGGGTCGCCCTCAGTTGCCTTTTCTGCGTGGAGGAGGCAGGGCAGGTGGAGGGCCAGCCCATCTGGTCCCTTGGGACAGACCACATGGGATGGGGCAACACACTGCTCGCCCATGGCACCCGTGGCTTTCAGAGCGGGCACGTGAGTTTGATCTCGTCATCCAAACCATGTTGGGGTGGGGGAGGGATCTAGAGTTCAATTAATTGGAATTAAAGTTAAGACCTGCCATGAGGAAGTGACCAGGGTCACTCCAGTGGTTGTGGGACAGTAAGGAAATGGGGTTGACTCTGGAGCATCTGCAAAGGAAGGCACGTCACTTCCCTGGGAGTGGAGAGAACTTTCTCAGGAGTGAAGCTGGCCTTCCCTCTAGAAGGTGCCTTCCCTCCCACCCTGATTTGCGCATGATTCGTCCATGGCTGCTCTGGCCTTGGAAGAATTTCCCATAAGTCAGCATTCCTCAGACATGTCCATCAAAGGTACCACCAACTGGGAAGAACCCAGCACAGTCCATTTCGAGCATGACATTTCTCAGAATATTTTTATGTTTATTTGAAAATGATGTGAATTTTACATTTTATAGTCATATCTGCTTTAGTAGCAAAAAATGCTCAAAATTACCAGTGGGTAAAAAACACTCTAATTATCTTTTCTTTGCTGTAACCAAATCATTGGAGAAAATGGATTTTTTTTTTTTTTTTTGAGAAAACATGTCCTGTGGGCACTGACCTCATGTACAGGAAGAATGATGCTAAGCGGCTCTTGGCTCTGGAGGTCCATGGAGCCTGGGGGGTTATATTGCTGGACTTGGCTGTGGTGTCTGCTGACTGACGAGAACTGTTCCCAGGTTGGGAGGGCGAGTTCATTTCCTGGGAGCTAAGAACAATGCTGGGCTGTGGTGACTCCCGTCAGGGCCTTTGTTTATGAGTGTCGCTGGGGCTGGCAGATGCCTCGCATTAGCATTATTTAGACATTAAGAGGTTCTAATTGGAGACTAACATGTGTCCTCATCACGGTTGACCTTATTTATGGAGTGGCTGACATCTGAATGTCAAATTTGCATGAGTGAATTCTCTCCTCTAATAACCACTTTAATATGTAAATAACTGAATTGCAGCAGGAAAAAATATACGTGATATGATGATGATTGCTGGGAAGAGGTAGGAAGAGGCAGCTTCCTTCGGTATATGGAGACTGTGGAGAGCTGGTTCCTCCCTTTCCTTATGGGCCATTGGCTAACAGATTGAATCAGAAAGAAAGACACTCTTTACCTCAAATCAGCAGACCTTCGGAGAGTTTCTGCTTTGTTGACCTACTGGCTAAGTGCTGGGGGTGGAGATCAAGGTCAGGGAGACAGGTCTGCCTGTAGAAAATTTGAAGCTCTTATAAGGTGAAACAAGAAAGGAACACTAATCAGTAGGTTTCACGGTGCCATAGGATAAAGTCGTAAGGGAGAAGTACAAGCAATGTGCCTTTGTGGTTCTGTCATTTGGGGGAACCTGAAAAGCTGTGTACTGAACAGGAACATGATGAATTCCAGCACCCAGCTGGCCCTGTGACTATGTGCATCTTCTCAGAAGCTCAGAGCGTCTGTGGAATGAAAGCAATAATGCTGACCCCGAGGGTGGTGGCATGGTACATTGCAGCAGTATTTTAACATAAGAGCTGGTGTTTTGGAGTCCAGGAGACCAGGGTTAAATCCCAGTAATTATGTGACCTTGGGCAAAATAACCTAATTTCTCTTGAGTCTTCATGTTCTCGTTTATAAAACAGATATATTAATATCGAATTATATATTGTAATAATTTCACCTGTAAATCTGTCCGGTTTCTTAATGTTCTTGAGCATCACAGAAATGTATTCCAGAGGTCAAGTCGAGAAATTTGTTCAAGGATATTCAGGAGCACCTGGCTTTCTTGGGAAGGCCAGAGAGGCAGGCTCACTGCCTGGAGCCTGCCTTACACCCCAACTCTGCTCCCATGGAGACAGACACCCCTCCACCACCACGGGGTGGGGCACTGCAGCCTGCCAGGCTGGTCCTGGGCATGGTCACCCGCATCCCTGCCACTGGATGGGATGTATTCCCAATGCCATCCTTGCTACAGTGGCTTTTGCATTGTGGGCCACAAGCTACCCAAAGAAAATCTTTTGGGTGCACCTGATTGGCAGAGTTGGGTCTCATGCCAGTGTCGCCTCCCGCTGGCATGGGAGGCTGCAAGATGAGCTCCAGTGCTCCAGCGGTGGGGAGGAGAGTTCCCAGAAAGCAGGGAAGACCTAAACAAAGAAAAAGGCATTGGAGGTGTTGAGTGCCAAAAACATGACTAGTATCTCTCCAAAGTAGCTTATGGGGTTCTTGTGAGGGCTAGATGATACAGTGTATATCAAGCACTTATCTTGGTATCTGGAACAGTAAGCGAGCAGTAAATGCTAGCTATTAGTATTATTGACTATTGGTAACAAATGTGGAAACACCTAGGACGAGAAGCTTGCAGTAAGTGTGGCTGTAAGGGCAGAGGCAAACAATCAGCCAAGTGTGGCTGCCTAAGGGCCAGCCATGGATGTAGCACAGCCCATGACCTTACCTTCGCATTGTCAGCTTTGAGAGGTGACTCTGTGGCATGTAGAGCCTAAATCTGTCTCAGAAGCAATCCCCTCCAATTAGTAAGTTACTTTGTTGAATTACAGTGAGAAATGTAACCACATCCTGTCCATCTCTTACCTGATGGATCTGCCTATCACCTAGACTTGCCCCTATGGGGCAGGATCCATGAGAACCCATTTGAATCAGAAGTTTGCTTGGTGAGCATGAGCTCAGAACCTAGAGTTCAAGTGCAGAGGTCAGGTGGCTGAGTTGTTTGGCCCATTCAGCCCCATGGCAAGGATTCAGGACACCCTGGGACTGGACAGGTCCTGCACCTACACCAGCAAAATCCCTGATCCAGTGGTGTACTGGGAAATGATTGTCAATAAAGGCCTCAATTTGTAGTTATATGCCAATTCCTGTAGTGTAAATATGGCCACCAAGACCGATTTCAAGATACCAACTTGACATGATGTCCTTGTATGAACAGTAGGAAAAAGTGCCCAGTATACTCTGAGCCACTGCCAGCTGGGTTCAGCTTGTCACACCCCTGGCCAAGTGGAGACAGACTCTGCTGAGGGTGGTCTCTTGAAATTTCACTTTGTTTGCTTTTTAAATTATTTTTTTCCCTCTTCTTTCCAAGGGCCAGTTGTAGAACACTGGACTAAAGAGAGAAAGAGAGGTTTAAAAAACAAAAAACAAAAAACAAAAAACAAACCTCAACAGAGTAAGCCATGATTTGAAATTTTAATTTTTTTCACTATAGTATTTTTTCTCCTTCAACTTGCATCACGTGAAATTGATGACAGTCAGCCACTGTGACCTATAAAAAAAGGAAATTTTATATATGGTTCCACATAACACATTTCCCATTATATATATAAAGTTTTATGGCTTACTCTGCATATATAGTTATATCATAAACATTTTCCCATGTCATTAAATTGTCTTTGAAGGCATGGCTTTTAATGACTGTCTTCCAGTAAATTGGATGTGTGGCTATCATTTGTTTTATTGTTGAATATTTGAAAACTTCTCTCCTTCCTTCCTTCCTTCCTTCCTTCCTTCCTTCCTTCCTTCCTTCCTTCCTTCCTTCCTCCTTTTATTTTGCTTAAATAATGCTGATGTAAATGTTCTTGTAACATTAATGTTTGTGCTCATCTGATTATTTCCTTATGATACAAACGTAGAAGAGGGGTTTCTTAGATGAGAAACAGTTTGAACAATTAAAAAAGCCTTGATACATTAATGTCAAAGTGCTTTCCCCAAATCGTATTAATTTGCCCTCTAACCAGCCACACCTGAAAGTGCAGGCTCCACTGCAAAGCTGTCTTCGGTGCATGCTGCCTTTCAGCTTCCCCAAGTGCATTGGAGGGAAATGGCAGAAGGAGATGGTTTGTTTCACACTTTAGAGATTTACAGGAATGGATAGAGAGGAGAATGAAGGGAGATTTTGCCAGAGCCTGTCTTCTGAGCATCTGCCATTTCAGGCCGTCCCTCCACCCATGACCTCCTCTTAACCCTCCTACCTTCCTCGACCTCTTCTGTCCACAGCGTGTCAGTGGGTGGCCCTAATAGGTGAGTGCACCTGTGTTGGATGGCTGGCTGCTCAGTTTTGATTTCTGTCATGATGGAGCTGAACTACTATCATCTGGTGGAGGTGACTCAGCTATGCAATCATAACACATTGTCAGGAGCAGAAAGAACCAGTGTGGGTGGCTTGTCAGGACCTGGGCACAGGGCCCTGTCGTCATGTTGCTGCCACTTGCATGTTTTAGTTTATTTCCGACTTCATTATATGTGGTCCAGCATTGCCAACCTGGCTTTTAACGTCCACCTGTGCGCTGGGGGAGGGGTCAGCGAGGCGTGGGAGGACAAGCAGGCAGAAAACGGGACAGAAATGTCATGAAAGAGTGGGCAGGAACAGAGTGACAGTGAGGTTGGGGGTGGAGGGAGGAAGGAGCAATGAGTTAATAAACCCTCCAACTTGGTTCCCATCGTCCAAGCTGAACGCTCGACCTTGTGGGCACACGGCCTTATCTTTGCTCCACCACCCGTGAAGAATCAACAGCTGTTGGTGTGTTTGAGTCAGAAGAGGGTGGACTGTGGCCTGTTAGGGAAGAAAGGGCTCATCTAACCAGGTCCCCGGCCCCTGATGGCCCACGGACCCATGTGGGGAGTTTTCTTTCTGGCTCTGGCCCTGCAGCTGTGTCCTCTCTTCTCTGGCCTCCAGGACTGAGTGGGGATTGCTTGCTGTTCCATGTCACAAGCTGGGCGGGGTATGCTGGCTAGACCAGTGAGTCCCTCACACTGGGTGACCCTGAGGATTCATACCAGGAAGGCTTTACCTTCACTTCTGTCCTTGCTGTCACCTTCGTCCATTAAGTTCAGAATGCCCAGCCCAGGGCTGTGCGTCTCCCTCCCAACATTGCCTCCCCTCTCCTAGATGCCCCGACACCCTCTGTTTCTAGCTTTTCTTATGCTGCTCTTTCCCATTTATAGCTCTTCTTCCCAGCTGCCATTTTATTTTAAATGAGGGGTGAGCTGATCTTAAACAAGGTTGATTTCACAGCCAATCAGTACAACACAGATAAACATCTGTGAAAACAAGCATCTCAGGGAAGTTAAATAAGGCTCCAAAAAGGACTTTCCTGATGGTAGGCTTGGAGGCATTGGATCCAGAAGGAGACAGAGATGATGGAATCAAGCTAGACAAGAAAAAGGTCCTGAATGAGTCAGCTGTTCATCGGCTTTCCTTACGCATAAGACACAGTGTTGGCGGTGGAAGGAGACACTCAGGTGTCTAAGGTAGGCTCCTTGCCAGAGGATGTTATAATTTACTTTAGAGAGATAAGAAGAAATTAGAAAGAAAAGAGCAAGCAGCTGACATTTTATTTTTTTCAGTTAAAAAATTTTTAACTGGATTTATTGGGGTGTCATTTCAGAAAGATTATGTAAGTTCCTTTCATGCCTGCCTCCAAGCGAAAGAGAGAGCATTTTCCTTGGCACTGTGGTTGAGCTTTGCTCAGGAAGTGGAGTGAACTGTTGCGTGTGGACCTTGTTGACAGTGTGCAGTGACAGATTGTTACCAGAACAAAGTCTGTGTGCCCAGCACTTCGAAAGGCCAAAACTCCAAACATCAGGGTTTGGAGTAAGGGAAGGTTTGTTGATCAAGAAAGCACCCACTGAGAAGGTAAGAGCCCAGGTGGAGCCTCACACCCATCTGGGGACGGAATGCAGATGTGCTGAGTTTTAATCCGAGGACTTGGAACTGGGCCATTTATGGTAGAGGGGCCTCAACACCAGATCTTCCTAGACAATGGACCCTTGGCTTCTGAAAGGGTTCTAGCATCCAAATTCTAGTTCTGTTCTGGTTCTTAGGTTCTGTGTGTGGGGATGGGGGTGGGAACAGGTGAGACTTTGGTTCTGGGTATAGCTGGAGGTCAACGTTCTCTCTTCTGAACATGATTTGGCTGCAGGCCTTGAGGTTCTGGTCTGTTGTCTCTGAGAAACAACTCAACAGCTCATCAAAAAAACAGGACCGTTCTGAGCTGGCTTTGTGGTTATTCTATGGCCAATTGCAACATGGAGGGGGTGTGAGTGGTTATGTGTGTTAGCACCTCCAGCAGTTCCTTCAGCGAGATGGAACTAGTTTAATAAAGTTTCCCACCAGGCAACATTTCTCCACATTTTTTCTAGACCTAATTTATCCACTCCCCATCCTGTTCAGGCTCTGAGAATTTACAGAGTGGAATATTCTTCCCGGGCCCCTATCATCTGACTGCTTTATGTGTTTTTCATTGAAGCTCATGTTTCATTTAAAATGTCAAAATACTGCCCACACATGGCCAGAACCCAGCCGAGAGAGTGGAGTCACTTTGTAAGACCTGCCAAATGGGGTTCGGTGCTTAGCTGATCATGAATCATGAAAGCTTTGGGGACAGATGGTGTAATCGTATCCAAGAATAATGCCCTTTCAAGAGTGATGCTAATTGGATCACATGGTGGGAGAGTTTCACATCTGTCACATGAGCAATCACACATGGCTGGGACTGTTTCCTTCGACTTTGGTTTGTTTCTGTGTTCAGGTGTGGTCAGAGTACTGCAGTGTATTCAGTAAACACTTTCGGGCCATTAACTGCATGGATTCATTCACTCATTCATTGGGTCATTCATTCATTCATTCATTTACCCAGGACGTATGTTCTCAGTTCCGTCCTTATGTCAGACACTGTTCTACCTGTTCTCACACCATGAAGCTTTCCTTTTACCTGGGGGATGGTGAATAGTAAATAAGTAGACCAATACATCAATAATATAAATGTGAACAATGGTAAACACTATGAAGACCACCAGCTGGGTAATCATGAGTGTGTTTGGGTGTGTGTATGTGTAAGCGATGGGTGCAGGGATGCAAATGGAGAGTAGGTGGTGACATTTCTGCTTATGTCTGAATGATGAGAGGGAGTCAGGTGTGTGGAGGAGGTACCCGGAGGAGACAACAGCAAAGACAGAACTCCTGAGCATGAAATGAACTTGGTGTGTTTAAAGATCAGAGTCAGTGTGCCCAGGACCTGGTCAGTGAGGCAAAGTGGGACAGACTAAAGTCAGAGATAGAGTCAGCAGCCTATATAGTAAATCTCTTTACTATATTTACTTATAGTAAAGAGATTGGATTTTATTTTAATACAACCTAACATCACTGAACACTTACTCTCTGCTGCTTAGCATGGAGTAGTAACTCATTTGATCCTCGCAAAAATTTTATGAGATAGGTGCAGTTATTAACTTCATTTTATGGAGCAGGAACCTGAGGCACCAGGGAGTTGAGTTTCAAACTGAATCAGAACCCAGGACTTGGCTCTGGAGCTGTTCTGTGAGCCACACCATTAAAACGGGAGCCACTGAGTGGTTTGCAGAAGGGATGACATACCAGCCTTACATTTCCCAAAGGTCTCCTTGGCTGGAATCGATTGTAGAGGAGCAAGAATGGATGCAAGGCTGGTGGGGAAAGCAGCGGAGAGATGTGGGGTGTGGTTTTGGCCTCATGACTTTAGATGCACTGGGTGCATCTGATGAGAGCCAGAGGAGTAAAGCAAGACTTTGACTTCAGAGAGGGGAGCTTGGCTCTGCTCTCATAGAGCTCATACTTGGATGGTCTGGACACAAGCCTGTTTGTTTGTGGTGTAGTTGGCTTATTCATCCACACAGCTGTGGGAAAGGAAGTCCGGGCAAGTAGGTAAAGGAAGAGAGGGAAGAGGAACTCTAGAAATAAAAGTTATACTTCAGCCTCTGTACTAGGAGCTAGGACAGCTTCACTGCACCCTCGGCTCAATGTGGTGTGTGTGACAGCAGAGTAAAGAGATGAAGCACAGAAAAGACATTAACCCTGGTGAATCTGGCCCTTAGCGGGGAATCCCTGAGTACACAGGCAGGTAAGCTTCTGGAGGTTTTTGCTTCCATAGTAGCTCATGGCGAACAGGTTTGTCCAGTTGAAAAGTTTAATCATTTTGCCTTCATTATTTTTCTTCCTCTGAACAAATTTATTTTCATGCAGTAATTATTTTATGAAATGAAATGTTTTGGAATTCGCTAGCTGTTCAATGTGAATTTGCACTTTCTCATGTCAGTATCATTGAGTTGAATTTCTTCACCTGGGCAGACAAGAAGACTATGGCAGCAATTTCCTTCCATGATACCGAGCAGGTAGACCAGAGAAAGATGGAGAAAAAGTGGGTACATCAGAGGAAAATGGGGAGAAGAGACGTAGGCTTAGAGAAAAGAAAATTGTGGTTACTTGGGGGAAAGCCACAATTTTGAAGAAAAGAGAAACTGATTCATTGATGATATTATTAAATATATTATATAATTTGTTTCAAATGCATTTTTCTTTTAGCTGTCCCCATTTGTTCATTCATACATCCATCATTTTCCTCACTGGATTTTCATGGTGCATAGCCCACAGGTTGTAATGCTGGAAAGGAGGAGAGGCATGCCCACCAGCCACCCCCTGCCTGCCACATATTAAAAGGTCAGGCTTCCTTTTACACCTGAGAAAAAAACCAAGACCCCGTCTAATGGGCCCTGTAACCCCTGGGGAAGAGCAGCCTCAAGACTCTGAGGCAGGGAAGATGGGACTCGAAGTCACTCTCCAGCAGAGAAGAAGGAGGACCTTGGGCTCAGGAGCTCAGTTGCAGAAAGGACAGTTGGACCACATGCATTCGGAAGAAGCTACCGCCCTATTTAGCCCACAAATATATAGGATCACAGCAGCTGACAGTATTAGTGCAGGGGACTGAAACAAAGAAAGTCTGCAGCAGACTCAGTGTTTGTCCAGGGAAATACAAGACTGGGGTGTTCAGGATCTATTTTCTGGGCAAGGTGTGTGTGTGTGTGTGTGTGTGTGTGTGTGTGTAATATATATATATATATATATATTTCAGAATAGGTAACATGAAGGTCTGAAGTTACAGAGGGGCTCTCCTGGCCACTGTGGGAGCATCGAAGGTGAGGTCCAGCAGGAAGGTGATGCTTTTCCGGGTCTCTGGGATCCCTACCCGTGTGTCTATAATTTCTGCTATAACATGGACCACATTAAATGACAAACTAATCAGCCTGCTCTGTTTGGCTGCAAAGTCTACAGAGCTGGACATCACCTCCTTGTGCCCTTTTTACCCAGCACGATCCCGGACATATAAAGCTCAATACATTTTTTTTTTGCTGAATTTAAATGAGAAAGCTCGCTTCTCTTGTACAGATTCCACTCTCAGCAAGCAACCTTTTGGCAATCTGACATCCCTGGTAGCTGCCACCAACGGAGCAAATGCTGGTTCTGTCAGATGGATGTGAATGTCTGGGCCGCATGACAGTGCATTCATTTCTAGCAGTAAATTAATAAATTGGAGTCCTGGTTTGCACATTCAAAGTTTGTTGAAAAATGTCTTGCTTATGGTCATAGCTCAATTATCCAAATACAGATGATCCTCCTAGCCTATTATTTGCAGACTGACTTTTATTTATCTTGAATTTGCTCTCTTCTTCAGCTCTGCCCAGTCTCTCTTCCCCTCCCTTGTGTGGATAATTGAAAATGGGCACTAGATGCAATCCAATTGGAAAGGTGGATGGGACTTCTTTACATGGTGCGCTTAGGGCAGCATTTCAAAAGGGCCAAGGGGAAAGCATTGGAGGTCACATGACATCACCTTCTCCTTATTCCATTGGTCAAACAAGTCACAGGGCCAACCCACATTCAACAGAAGGGAAGTAGGCTCTAACTTTGATGGGAAGAGCAGCAGCCTGACATGGCACAGGGGCATGTGTGCAGGGATGAGGAGAGCTGCAAACAGGATGTCAACATTCTTTCTTCCCTGGCATTTGAAAACATACCTTTTAGTGGACTGTACCACACTTTTTACCCATTGTCCTTATTTGATGTTTAGATGATCTCCTTTTATGCTGTCATGGCCTTTGTTGCAGAAACAGGCATTTTTGTGCACTTATCCAATTTTGTGTGGGTTTTTTTTTTTTTTTTTTTTTGCATTTAAGAGTTAGAAGTCATGGCCTTGCCTCAGAGCCCAGTTTTATCATTTACCAGTTATGGGTCCAGGGGGAAATCACTTAACATCGCTATGCCTCAGTGTTCCTATCTGCAAAATGGAGACAAAAATGGACTCAGCTCATCTCCTCCTGGGTAGTTTATATAGGTACTAAGTATAAAATGTTCAGTAACTGTGGATCATTTTCCAAAATATTTTATTTATTTATTTTTAGAGAGAGGGGAAGGGAGGGAGAAAGAGAGGGAGAGAAACATCAATGTGAGCAAGAAACATTGATTGTTTCCTTTTCGTATGCACCCCGACCAGGGACCAAACTTGCAACCCAGGCATGTGCCCTGACTGGGAATCGAACCGGTGACCTTTCACGTTGTGGGATGACACCCAACCCACTGAGCCACACTGGTCAGGGCCACTGCTGATCATTTGTAAGAGGAATTCCTAGAAGTGATATTATTGGGAGTTCAAGAGGTATGGAGACGTTTAAGACGTTTGGTATATGTTAATAATACATTGAGGGAACTATGTATCAAGTTAAGAAAACCAGGTTCAGCTTTCAGAGAGTCCTGTGGTTAGGGGCTCAGACTTCAGACCAGGAGCCAGCAGACTACTGCTCAGGGGCTGTCTTCGTCAGCTGGTCTCACAAGAACACAGCCCTGTCCTTTTGTCCACGTGCCCTCAGGGGCTGCTTTTGCAAGTTACTGGCAGGGCTCAACTGTGGCAGAGACCCATCGGCCCCAACACGGGAGATATTTACTATCTGACGCTTTACAGAAAGTGTCCGATCCCTGTGTTGGAGTAAGGGGGCTTGGGTGCAACTCTGTGCTCTGCCCTGCACCCTCTATGCTGGCAGCATCATGCTCAGGGAAGGCTGCCCCTCTGATCTTAATCTTCTGCTGCCGTGGTGGGTGCTGGGCAGGGAGGCCATCAGCTGACTGCACACCAAACAGAAGGGCTCTATAGAGCTGCAGCTGCTTAACTACCAGGTTTCATGTGCGATGTGTGTGTGACTATGCATGTGCCTGCATGAGCATGTCTCCATGCCATGTGCATATGTATGTTCACATGTGAATGCATTTGGGTGTGCGTATCCAGAGGACCAGAGGAGCAGTCACTCTCCCTGAGCAGTTTAGAAAGTTTTCTGAGCTTGAAATAGTACTGTAGACATGCCTGTTGCTGAGCAGTGTTGCCAGAGGAAGCCGTGTGACGGCCTGACCGTGGGAAATGTGTGAAGTGCTTCGCCACAAGCAGGAGCCTTTCCACTGCGCCTGCACTGCCGACAGCCTGTGGCACGCCCTCCCTGTGTGCTGTGCCCCTCCCACCTGCGAAGCTAGAACCCGGCTTCCCTCCGTGCCTCACACCGCCTGAGTGAAGAGGCTTCCTCTCCTTCATCTCATTGCCCAGAGCGCCGTCCTGTGCTCTCCAGTCCCTGGACCATAGCCGGGGGGACTTGGTAGGTTCTGAACACGGTCCTCCGAGTGGGACGTTGGTAAACTTAGAGACTCAGTGTGTGCTCTCTCCTCTTATCCCTGCAGCAATGCTGTGAAGTAGGTCTCACTATCTTCCCTTGGTAGATGGTTTTATGTGTATCTCCCTATAAGGACTGGAGCTGGGGTTCCATCTGTGGGACTCTAAAAGCTGGTGCTGCCTACTGCCCTAGAGCATTGGTCTAGCAGAGAAAATACCATGGCACAAACATTATCATTAAAGTCTTGATGAAATATATTCCATAGAAGAGGTAGATAAATCCCAGCAGAATTCAGAAAATAAAAGGAAAATCTTATACAGATGGAAGCATTTGACCTTGATCTTAACTCTATAGGACTAAGAGAAGAAAATACATTTTTTTCCCTCCAAATCTGAGGTCTCCGGCAAAATTAGGGGGTGGGGAAGACAGCAAACCAGCATATGTCAGGTTGAATTTGGGAGGTGAATGATAATCTTTAATTACCTGGAGACAGGAAGGTGACTTTGGGCTATGACAGGAGCAGGCCAAGTACAGGTTTGCTTCAGGCCACTGCTCTGGAGAGACCCAGGTGTCACTGTCTTTGGTGGTGACTTCAGGAACAGGTGCTTCATCATGGGCCCAGACAATGTCTAAGGCAGATTCATCATCACTTCAGGCGGTACACTCTCTCAGCTCTCGAGGTTGCCTGGCATCTGTTGCATTTGCTGATGATGGAACCAGTGGGAGGGTCAGGTTAGGCTGTGGGGGCTGCGTCTGCCCGGGATGCCCCTGTGAGGGAAGATGTGTTATTCTGCACTACGCTGCAGAGAGGTCTTGAGGATCACGGAATAATAAATCAATAGCACTGATAGGCATTCACAATTTGTTTTTTTTTTTTAATTTTTTCTAATTATAATTTGTATTGCATATTATTTTGTATTAGTTTCAGGTGTACAGGCATAGTGGTGAGACAATCATAGTTTCCAAAGTGTTCCCTTGATGTTTCCAGTCCCCATCTGGCTCTGTGTATCATTATTAGAATATTATTGACTCTGTTCCCATGCCGTGCGTTAGATGCCTGTGACAGTCCTGTAACCACCGATTTAACTTCTGAATCCCTTCCTCCTTTTCACCCAGCCCCTCCCCCGCCCCCAGTCCTCTCTGGCAACCATCAGTCTGTTCTCTGTATCTGTGAGTCTGTTTCTATTTTGTTTGTTCATTTATTTTGCTCTTTGGATTCCACATGTCAGTGAAATCATGTGATGTTTGTCTGGTGTTGACAATTTGGGTATGGACAGTGGTTCCCAACCTTCATGCCTGTTAACCAAGGCCCCCAGGAGACACTTCTCTGGTCAAAAAATGCTGGTGGGGCATTTCTCATTGGAGCACTGTGATGGGCAGTGAGACCTACATCCATGGGCCTAGCCCAGGATGGAGAACAGAGAATTTAGAGAAAGTCTGTTGAATGAAGGAGGAAGAATACATGGACACAGGCTGAATGTCTCTCTCATTAGTTGCTGAGCTCACCACTGAGCAGATCTGAAGTATTTCATTTTCAAAATAAGATTCTCTGCATGGAGATAAGGTTACAGACCATTTGGCCAGCCTCAGATAGTCTGATTTCATTGGTCTCAGAAGAAACCTGGCAACTGTGTTTTCAAACCTCTTCCCTGGTGATTCCAAAAAGCTGTGGGGACTGAGAATCACTTGGATGGAATCCAGTCCAAATCTTCCCAACTTACAGGGGGGAAACTGAGGCCCTGGGAAAGGCTACCGCACAGAAGCCATATGCCATGAAATGAAATGCAGAAACTGTGCTTGGTTGCTTCTGGGCACTTATTCATTTCGTGTCCTCTGCTCGTCCTTCTTCCACATTTCTGGGCTGAGAGATGGAACTGAATGTGGACCTGTGCTCGGAACCAAACACTTGCCCTGACTGACTGCTCCTGCCCAGCCCTCTGTGACCCTGGGGCTACCCCTTGTCCTCTGCCTGTCTCCCAAGTGACTTGGGTTCCATTTTTATTTTGATATAATATCCCTTCTGGAATGTCATGTCTCTTTCTCCTGTTCTTTCTCCTGGAAGCAAATGGGAAAGATTTATGGCTCCTTGTAAAACCCCAGCCTTGTTTAGAAACTGCTTGTGATTGATTAGTAATAAAAATGCTTTTAGGACAGGGAGGTAAATCTCCCTGCTAATTGCTCTGTGCTTTGCATTAGAACCTTGTTGTACCACCTGATTCTCTCCAGGTCTGGACACCGTCATAATTTCCATCACCCTGAAAAGTCACATTGCAGCCATTGTCTACAGCTTCCTTCCAGGACTAAGACTGTTATAAGACACAGATAATTAACAGGCCCATAAACATAACCAGCAAAGCGTAGGAAGCAAGAGAGCAAATCCCTTTTTCCCTCTGAGAGTGAGTTTCGGTGCTCATCTGGGTGTGTGGCCTGTAGCCAAGCCCCAGAGGAAGGGTGGTCCCTGTAGGAGATAGAGGGGCCTCTCAGCCAGCATTCGCCCCCTCCCTCTTTCTAGCACCATAGTCTGGGCACCTAAGAGATGGGTAGAGTATGAGTCAGACTTTGTTCCAGCTTTGTTCCAAAAGGGGGAGGAACTTGCGTCCCTGTGGGGAGAACCCATTCCTGGACAGGGGACCGGGCATGGCAAGCACGTGGTGTTTGGTCTAGAGCCTGGATTACATGGCTGACCACCTGGACCCTGAAGGAGCACAGTGATGTAGCCATCACCGAATTAATTCTCAGTCTCCATCAACATAGGCGTTGTATTTTCATGCAGCCTCTATGGCTTTCAAAACTTAAAACTCACTGGTCGGGGAGTTCTGGCCAAGATGGAGGCGTACGTAGAAACCCTTCGCTTCCTCTCACAACTGAAAGGGAGATAACAACCAATCTAAAATCAATAAACAACCAGAAGCACCAGAAAATCAAACTACATGGAACTCCAACAACCAAGGAATTAAAGAAAAAATCAACCAGAACAACCAGACCAGTGCACCAAGACAAAGAAATATGGCCCAAATGAAAGAACAGAGCAAAACCTCAGAACTAATCAATGAATACATAGCCAACCTAACTGATGGAGAATTTAAAGTCTTGGTAAGCAAAATGCTCACAGAACTGATTGAGCTTGGTTGAAAAATGAAAGAACAAATGGAAGATACCCAAAATGAAATAAAGCAAAATATTCAGGGAACCAACAATGACAAGAAGGAAACAAGGATTCAAAACAATGATTTGGAACAAAAGGAATAAGTAAACATCCAATTGGATCAGAATGAAGAAAAAAGAATCCAAAAAAAATGAAGATAGGCTAAGGACTCTCTGAGACAACCTGAAACATTCCAATATCTGAATTTTAGGGGTGCCAGAAGGAGAAGAGCAATAGTAAAAAATTGAAAACTTATTTGAACAAATGATGAAAGAAAACTTCCCCAATCTGGTGAAGGAAATAGACTTCCAAGAAGTCCAGGAAGCCCAGAGAGTCCCAAAGAAGTTGGATCCAAAGAGGAACACACCAAGGCACATCATCATTAAGTTACCCAAGATTAAAGGTGAAGAGAAAATCCTAAGAGCAGCAAGAGAAGACAGCTACCTACAAAGGAGTTCCTATAAGGCTATCAGCTGATTTCTCAAAAGAAACCTTACAGGCAAGAAGGGGCTGGAAAGAAGTATTTGAAGTCATGAAAGGCAAGGACCTACATCCAGCAAAGCTGTCATTTAGAATGGAAGGGCAGATAAAGTGCTTCTCAGATAAGTCAAGTTAAAGGAGTTCATCATCACCAAGCCCTTACTACATGAAACATTAAAGGGACTTATCTAAGAAAAAAGAAGATAAAAATATGAACAATAAAATGACAACAAACTTGTACCTATCAACAAGTGAAACTAAAAGAAAAGAAAAACAATGAAAACAAAAACTAAGCAAACAGCTAGAACAGGAACATAATCAGAGAAATGGATGTCACATGGAAGGAGTTGAGTGGGGAGGGGGAAGGGAGGAATGGGGGGAAAAGGTACAAGGAAGAAGAAGCATAATTAGTAGGCATAAAATAGATGGGGAAAGATAAAAAATGGTATAGGAAACCGAGGACTCAAAGAACTTATATGTGCAACCCATGGACATGAACTAAGGTGGAGGGGGGGATGCTGGAGGGTTAGGGGGGCTGGGTAGAGAGTGGATAAGGGGGGCAAATTGGGAAAACTGTAATAGCATAATCAATAAAAATACTTTTAGAAACTTAATAAAACTAACACATACTGAGTATAAAATATATATATATACAATATGCCATAATAGTTTCAAATAATGACACTAATACTACTAACAAGTACACTCCCCAATGAAGTGTAACATCTTTATTTTTCCTTAGTGAAAAACTAACTTTCAATATTCCCCCATACACAAAAAAAATATATAAACTGTACTTTGTTGAAAACAAAACAAAACAATAAACAGGTCAGTGGGCACAAGATAGTTCAACAGCTCTCCTTGCCCCCAAGGGCAGTTTTTTTTTTAAATCCTCACTCAAGGATATGTTTAATGGTTTTAGAGAGAGAGGAAGGGAGAGAGAAACAGAGAGAGAAGAAACATTGCCCCAGCCAATAGTCAAACCCACACAGCGTAGGTATGTGCCCTGACCAGGAATTGAACCTGCAACATTTTGGTGTATGGGACGATGCTCTAACCAACTGAGCCACCCAGCCAGGGCCTCTCTTTTTGATTGTGATGCCCTGGAGGATAAGTAATGGGGAGTCTTCTTTGCTTTTGCATCCCTAGCACCTAGCAAACAAGTGCTACTTATTAATTATTCAGTGAATGAATGAATGAGCAAATCAATGAATGAATGAATAAATGACTGTGAAGGAAAGTATCTGCAACTAACTACAGGCAGGGAGGGGGCTTAGAGTCCGAGGTTGTACATTAGAAGCTGGAAGGGATTAGCTTCAGGGGAAGAGGCCAGAGAAACCAAACACAAGGTGGGAGGTGTGAATTGTAGAAATCCCTGTGGAAGGGGAGAAAAACCGGCGGACACAGGACATGCTATGCAGGCAAGATGTGCACCTCTATCTATCGTCCCGTGTTTACATTGTCCATATGGCAGCCATTAACCATAAGTGGCTCTTAAGTACTGGAAATGGGGCTAATGTGGCTGAGGACCTGAATTTTTAATTAAAAAAATTTGTAATCAAATTTAAATGGGCGCATGTGGCTATTAGCTACCATATTGGATAGTGCACTCTATTATCTCCAAATTGTAAGGAACAGTGTTGTGGGCCCAGGAGAAAGACGGGGGGAGATTGGAGGGAATAGTATTTGATGTGCCAAGTGGTAGTTTGGAAGACAACTGTGGCAGCCAGAAACTCTACAGTGGAATTCTAGGTTTGGGTCACTCCTGTAGGTGCAGACTGGGTGGGGAAGAAATAGAGCTATGACGTTGAAAAGGCTCTTTCATATTCTGACCTATCAGCTGACTTGCAGCTGGAATGACTTCATTAGTTTTTTGGTCAAAAATAAAATAATGGTCCAGAAATGCTCTCGGTTTCTCTGGCATCTGTCCCCGTCCAGGTGAGGATGCTCTCCGTTTCTCCTTCCAGTCCTTTACGCAGAGGTGCGTGGGTAGTGCATCACTGGGGAGAGATCAACCCCAGGGCTTTCCATGAGAACTTACGGGAAGTTAACCCAAATTCGCTTTGGCAGGGGGAGGGCTTTATTTTGCTGTCATCATGTACTTGTAATGAAAATGCCTTTTTTAATAAAAATCAGTGACAATCCTACACACACAGTCGATGTTGCAATGTTAGTATAATGGACTGTGCATCAACTCCAACTTTACTACGCAGTGTGCACCATTTATGGCTTGTATTTGAGGCCTGATCTTGCTTCCAATGGTGAGTGAAATGGCCTCAAACAGCTATCAGATGGTGTGAAATGAACATAGACACAGAGTAAATAAAACTCAAATGAATCCTGAATGTTTCCTTCCAGCAGGGGGGCAGCCCTAGGTGTACAGTTTGTAGGCATTTGCACTGCGTCATGTGTCCTTCCCCCTCCGTCTCCCCTCCCTCTTTTCCTCCTTTACTCTCTCTAGTCTTAACATGTGCATATAACTTAAGAAATACAGAAGCAATCAAAGGCACCTTTTACTTTCTAGAAGCCTAAAGTATCACTATGGATATTAAACATTAACTATACATATGATATAGTTGTCCACTGGCTTCCTGATGTTTCAAGGATACAGATTTATGATCTATTGTTGTACCATTTCCTCTGCTGCATTGCTCTGCCTCTCTTTTTCTGCCTACAAAACTCCTACTCATTCCTCAGGAACCAAACCAAATATTCTCTGCCCTCTGAAGACTTCCTGGACCCACCTAGGCAGAGTTTCTGACTACATCTTTCATGACCCCATCCTGATTTTCCATTTTCCAGGGAGGGTGGTGATCATGTACACTCTGCAGTGAAACTCTCGTCTTTATTTCTCTAACTCCCACTGTGAGAACTTGGAGGGCAGGAGCTTTGACGTGCAGATTTTTACATCTTCAGTGTCTCTTGCTTTGCCTAGCACAGGGAAAGTGCACAGCACATCATTTTTTCTAGGTGAATTTTGTAACGCATGTAAGGCGGTGTCGGCATGGCCGCATGAGGTGCTGCAGAATCAGGAGGAAGGGTGTGGGTTATTCTGTCTGAAGTGCCGTTCAGTTAGGAACCTTTAAAGGTCCTGATTACTCAGAGTGGTGGGCCTCCATCAGCCACGCTCCTTCTGCCTTGTGGCTTCACCGTCTTGAACACCTGGATTCCACGCTCACTGGGTGTGACTTCATCCAGTTGGCAGATGGGAGAGGACCGGGAGCATTGCTGCATGGTGGTGGGAAGAAGAGGAAAGCGCACACACTTTAGCTCACAATCTGTCATCTGTGACTCAGTTGCATGGCCACGCCTAATGGTCAGAGATGCTGGGAGACATGGTTTCGCTGTGTGCGCAGAAGTAAGTTTGGTGCTCACGTAGCCAGTTCACATAGACAAGCAAGGCCTGGAATTCACATTCAAAACAGTCCTTCACTCATCATGCCCGGGCACACCAGCTCTCTTGATTTTCTCTGTGCCAAGCAAATTCTCTGTTTACATGTGCTGTGAAACCAAGCTAATTAGACTAAAGCGTTTGGTCCCTCTGTCCGTACAGTATCGGAATTTCCAGAAGAGCTGCATCGCCATGGATGCCTGAGGAACACAACAAACACAGTGGTTGATGACTCTGCCAAAAGAGCCCCTCTAGGGCCTGGGTCTGGTACTTCAGCAGGCGCACGTAGGGGCTTCCTGCTTGTAGGAAAGAACAGAGATCCGTGTTTCCACATCCAGCCTGCCCAGAATCTTTTCCAGGTATCCTTTACCCCTTTCACCCAGTTCATACAACTTCCCACCAGTTACTCTGTAGCCTGTGACCCTGCGTGTGTTCTTCGTAGCACTCTATACTCACTGTAGTGATACTATACTGACCTCCGCTGGGCTGTACGTTCTGTGAGGGCACTGCCCCTTCTTGCAATGCAGAATTTGCCAGTGGCTGTTCCTGACTGCAGCTTGAGGCTCAACTCCAGGGGTCAGAAGCCCAGGCGCCTCTGCTGGGCAACCTGACAACCCCATTCTCCTTCACATTGATGAGTCCCGGAGACATTTGTCCCATCTTCTACCAGTTTTAAAGAACAGTTGGGGTGTGGGTCAGGCAGTTGGGATGCCTAAGGATCAGCCTCGCCCCACACGCAAACCGAAGACACTACTCGCTCTGTAAAGACAGCTGTTATTAAGCTCTGTCCTTCAGTGGTCAAATTGAAAAGTGAGACTTTGGAGTCCAGTTACTTTCCAGTTTATGTGACCTTGGGAGAGTCCTGGACGTGCATGGGTTCAGTCTTTTGTGAAGTGGGCGTGGCAATGCAGATGAGATCACATTCCATGTGCAAAGCAGGGCGGTGCCTGGTGCATAGTTGGAACCGAGTATGTTCTCTTCCACTTTCTGTTCTTCCTCTGTTTTCTTCTACTTTATCCTAATTTTTCTTTCTTTTCTTCTTACCTTTTTTTTTTTTTTTTTTTTAAATAATGCGGATCTTATAGCAGTAGCTCCTCAGTGGCCTTCTTTTGCGTCTCCCCATGCATCAGAGCTCACTGGCCCTTCCCCACTTCCAGGACCCTGACCACAGCCTCGTGACTCCCCTTGTCCACTCCACTTCCAGGAAGCCTCACTTTCTGGGGGGCCTCTGTGACAGTGAATTTCTAGTGCATGCAGTTAATAGGTTAATAGGTTTCAGGGGACCCAGCATGGCCCATATTTAGACTATAATAATGACTTGTGCTTTAATTGGTTTTCCCTAATTTGGGGGCCAGGGGAACATCATTTCCTCAAATTCTCAGTAGGACCAATGGGGAGAGTAACCATGGAATTCTGCTTCAGCCAGGCTGGATGTGGAAACACGGATCTCTGTTCTTTCCTACAAGCAGGAAGCCCCTACGTGCACCTGCTGAAGTACCAGACCCAGGCCCTAGAGGGGCTCTTTTGGCAGAGTCATCAACCACTGTGTTTGTTGTGTTCCTCAGGCATCCATGGCGATGCAGCTCTTCTGGAAATTCCGATACTGTACGGACAGAGGGACCAAACGCTTTAGTCTAATTAGCTTGGTTTCACAGCATAGTGCAGCGGTGATTGTATACAGCACTCTGGGGATTACACGACTGGTTCAGGAAATCCTGGCAGCAGCTCAAGCTTTTATAAAGGAAAATGGCAGGGTTGTTGATTCCAATATTTGATGTATGACCTAAATAAGGTAACGACCCGTTTCCTAAGTAGCCTTAGAGGGTGCGGCTGGGCAGACGGTGGAACAGGAAATGATTCTTTGTGAAGTTCATTTCCAGTTTTTACTAACACCTGCCCCGGCTTCAGGGGGCTAGTCTATTGTAGATGCTCCAGGGCTGCACATGTGGGAGGTGCTTTTACTGTCTTCTGGCCTTGATGGAGAATCATTTCGGTGGTGTCTTTCCTACACAGGACAACTTGGTTCAAGGAGAAAAGGCCAGAAGTCATTTAACGTTGTTGACACTGTTCTTTCTACAGAGGAAATAATGCTAGCTCCTGAGTATCACTGCATATGGTTTCCTGTGTACAAAAATGATACCATTAGCACAGAGGGATCTGGGATGAAAGTCTCCACAGCGCCTCCTGCTGGCCGTGGCATGCTGGCTGCACCCCCATGATGCTTTCAGAATGTTCCAAGAGCTGTCCTCCACTTCACTGGTCACTTTTTTTGATAAAGTATGAGTAGGTGGGTGAGCATTTGCCTTTTGTAGAGCAGAAAAGCACATTTGCCTTCGGGTTGTCAGTGTCCTTGTTCTGTGTGATGACTGCAGACTCCTTAGAAGGAAGCAGAATATATTCTTGTTTCCAAAGGAGCTTTGGGATAAGACGTGAGGGCAGAGAGCCCAGAGTAAAGTTTAAGTGATGGAGAGAAATGGAAACTTGTTCCTAAAATACCGATTGGGTCTTGCAGGAAAACATGATACCCTGTGTCTCTACCGATAGCCTGATTTATCCATAGTAGAAATGACTGGGAACAGACAGCCTTCTGGTCTACTGCACAGCCATGTGGGTGGACTGTGAATACTTGCTTCCCTGTTCTCAACTTAGTGCAGGAGGTATGTGCATAGACTCTGGATCCTGGAGTTTGGATTCAAATCCCATCTTTTACTTCCGTGTTGTGGCACTGTAGACAAATTAACCTCTTTGTGGTTTGGTTTTCTCATTTTGAGAATAATACAGGTTTAGTATAAGAAAGTCCTAAGCAAGCAATGTGATGAGGTCAAACAGAGCAGCATTTGGATTTTATCTTTGCCATTTACTACTTCTGGACCCTGAACAGATTATTTGATCTATAAAGGGGGTGAGGATCGACAAAGATAATATGTGCTCTGTATTTAGGTATTGCCTGGCACATAAGTACTCAGTAAATACTAATTTTATTTAATACTTAATAAGATTGTTTTAATGTCACTTGAAAAAAAATCTAAGGACATGTTGGTGGCATCCAGTGGTGACACCAGAAGGTTGTTACAAGACCCTGGGAGCCCAGCGAAGAGGCACCAGCAACCTGCCTCAGACCCAGGAGTGGCTGCATCCCCCTGGGGAAGCAGAACCCGGCAGGGAGCAGGAAGGGCTGGGGCAGGCGCTATGACATGAGTGCTTTCTGCTGGACGGTGCCTCCCGCAATCTGCAAATAGGCTACCTCTGTGTGTCACCTCTAGCCCTGGGACCTCTTGAAACCATCATTTAAACTTCTAAAAACTTCCACTCCGTGCCCCTATGTTGAAACTTGGCCATGTGGGTGCAGAGGGAATGCTCACATGCCACACTCAGGAGTGTCTCAGGTGCAGGCTTGAATCCAGAGGCAGCAGGGATTCTGAGACAAGCACTGAGGCCATGAAGAAAGGCAACTTTCACTCCCAGGTCCAGGCTGCAGTAGGCTCGGAGGAGCCTTAATGGGGTCTGAGGAAAGGGAGTGAGTGCGTGTGAGTGTGTGCGAGTGTGTGAGCTAGCACACACATTTCAGACATGCGCTGCCTTTCTCGTGTTGACAACATGGCCCCGTCTTTCCAGGAGGAATGGATTAATAATAATGGACATAGGCATTTAATTGAAAATGTGTCATCACCTCATTACTGTCTTCTCTGAGGATGCACAGCATTATTATTTTCTTTTGTTAATAGAAGTGACGTCTGTGTGCGCCCTCAAGGCCTGCACGCCTGCCTGGAGTGGTTGTTGCAGAAGTGGGGCTGTGGGGAGGGAGGCCTGGTGTCGTCTTGCCCTTGTAGGTCCTATTTCAACACCTGTCCATGTGCTCTCCTGGTGCCATTTTCCCTGTCAGGAGCTCACAGGGGAGCCAGGGTCTAGACGCCTGCAAAGGCTGCTGGTCCTATAGGGCAACTCCTATCCAACTAGACCAAGAGAGGATGTGGGACCCCAGGGGGAAGGTGGGGTGGCAGGGGCAGTGATAGTCTCCAGCCCTGTGTTCCCTTTCAAGTAGAGGTACAAAGAAGCAGAAAGGCATACAGAGCCCCACTCCCCCCAAACCCCAAGAAGGGCCATGAATTATTCATCTAGTCTGGGCTTGGGGCTCATAGCACCTCCTCTTTCTGTCCTGAAAGGCAGCCAGTGAGAAAGGCACCTTATTCGCTGGTTGAATTAGTGCATGAATGGCTGGAGGATTCATTTCAAAGCCACACTTAGAAATGGCCTATTAAAAAAAAAAGTGGCCCAATTTGTTTTAGAAGCTACACTAGAAATGAATGAAGGCTCTTCTGTCTCTGCTGGCTATTAAAAAAGCTCCACTTCTCACAGAGCAACTATTTTAATTAAATCAATGATTGTTTTATTGAATTCAGTGCTCTTCAGCAAAAATCTGTGCAGTCTCTGCCTTTTGAAAACTTAATTTAGGCCAACAGTGGGTTGGGGGAGAGAGAGAGTGGGGCTGGGGAGGGAGTGGGATGGAGACAGCAGGAGGAGGAAGTGGCTGTTTGCTCGTACCTGTTAGAATGTACCCCTTCCCACCAGCACTGACAGAGGCACCATTGGGGTCCAGCTTCTTCCCTGAGGAGCAGGTGGGTTTTTCTTTTCAGAGGTGGGGTAGGGCTTGATCGCTCTTTAAACCCAGGCTTTCCAATGGCACTTATTATTCTGGCTCCCTTCTTCATTCCCTCAGGCAACTGGCAGAAGCATCCTTCCTTCTCTTGGCTCTAGCTGACAGCTCCACAAGTTTGTAAGAGTGAGCAGAGCCTTTGGTCTCTCTTTTTTTTTAATCATCACCAGAGGACATGCTTACTGATTTTAGAGAGAGGAAGGGTGGCAGAAAGAGAGGGAGAGAAACGTTGATGTGGGCAGGGGAGAAACATCTGTATATAGGCTGGTTGCCTTTCATATGTGCCCTGCAACCTAGGCATGTGCCCTGACCCTGAAATGAACCCACGGCCTTTTGGTTTGCAGCATGATACCCAAAAAAACTTCACCAGGGCTGGTCTCTGGTTTTTAAAAGTACATTCTTATACTAGATTAAGGATTATTGCAATAACCTTCTAACTGGTGTTCCTGGCCATGTTCTGGGGTGTCCCTTAACTTGAGATCCTCAAATTAAACTCTCTGCAGAGGGGATCTGACCCAGTTACCCCTGTCCTTCATCTCTCTAGTGGCTGCCTGATTCTTGCAGGTAACAACAAGGCGTGGGTGAAGGTCAGGTGCAGCCCAGTGCTGACATGTGGACGCTGAGCCCCAGATTGCCACTTATTTTGATTTTTTTTGTCAAGAGAGCCTGGCCATCCTGATTTTTCTGTGAAATTTGTCAAGTTTCAAATATTGGCTACTTTGGTAGATAAAACAGTTTGTTCCAAACAGTCACCATTACTACTAGGCCCAAGTCTCAGGAGGAATTATGTTAATTGACACAGGGTTTGTTACGTGACACATTTTGACCAATGAAATGAGGGTGGGAGCCACTGCATGGTTCTGCCATCTTTCTTTTTCCTCTTCTGCAAGAACTTGCACCCCGGATGATGCTTGCTTCCTCCACCTTTGTGTCAAATGAACAGGCTGTGGAGTAAAGCTGGGGTAAACCCACAGCAGACATGAACATGAGCAAGAAAGAAATGTTGAACACCACTAAGATCATGAATCACTCATTACTGTGCATAAGCTGACAGATACATCTTCTAATTAAAAACAGAATGGGAAACATGTTTCAAATGAAAACTGTAAATCCACGAGTCATCAATTTTCAACCTGTGTGCTGTGGAATCATATCCAACATTCCCATTTTGGCATGTGGAACTTTTTTCCAGCTGTGCAGACTCAACTGCCCTGACCCCAACCCCCACTCCCCTATCACACCCTTTGCGAGTTGCTGCACCCAGTGGGTACCTTGCGTGGCACCTCAGCCTGGAATAGTCTCCTCTCCTCTTTGGCTAAATCCTTGACCTCAAGGTGCAGTTCAAGATCTACCTTCTTTGAACCAGCCTTCTTGCTCTTATTCTTCCCCACTGTCTGGCAGGATTAGGTTCACCTTCCACCTGCCTTCAGAAACTATTCAGATTCTGTCTTCTATACCTCTTATGACCTGTTATTGTATTTATTGGTTTTTTATCTGTCTTTCCCACAAGAACCATGAGCTCCCTGTGCTTGTCTTGCTGACCTCTGCCACGTAGCCAATGTTTAGTGAAGGAATGAAAGTTTTTTTGAGAAGCAGAAAATGAGTTAGCATAACCCTACGCTAACCAGGGCTCTAACCATAGTTGCATAGGTGCCTGAATGTAATGTGTAGTGCAAAATCCTCCAGAGAAATCTGAGATGTTCTCAGATTTCTCAGGCATTTCATCATGAAGAGGACTTTATGGTAACTTCAGGCACACTTTAGGAGAGTGGACAATTGAATTTCACTTCATTGGGGTACAGAAGGGTTGTGAAGGGTTGGAAACACAGACAGCAAGGTGACACGGCCCTGTGACCTGGTGAAATTCCCCACAAAGGATCATGATGAGTGGATCTTGTAGGCAGGTGAAATACCCTAGCTCCTTACACAATGCATCCCTTTTCAGGAGAAAAATAAGGCTAGCTAGAGGCTGGGGAGGCAGAATGAAAAATAACTAAAAGAAGCAGGTACTCCATAGGAACAGTTAAAGCCCCTTCTCAAATTGGTGGCTCTCCTTGGCTTCCAGCCTGACTCTTGAGTGTCTATTATGCAGGTAGGTGGGTCTGATGAAGACTGCCCCTCTCAATGCCTTCAGTAAACAGGGCTGGTGCGGGAGGGAGGTAGGCAGGTACGTGTGGGAACCATGGGTCCTCTAGGGAGCTGGGTATATGACTTGTCTTTGGAGGTTCTGCAATCCTACAACATCTCTGTTGGCTTGGAAATGTCTCTACAGAGATTGTTGGAAGGAAAAGAGTCAGGGTCCCCAACTTACATGAGAGGAGGAGGTTCTGGGCTGGCGGTTCACAGTGCTAGGGTTTAGACGATTGTCCCACAGGGGTGAGTTTGAAGCCTGGAGCTCTTCGGGACTTAGCCTCCCTGAGGAGGTGACACTTTTTGAGCTCAATGGCTAAACACATAATTTTGAAAGCTGTGAACTGAAAAAGCTGTCGTCTTGGATATGCAAGTCTGGGACTATTACAGATTCTCTGGATGGACCCCAGAACACCATATTGCAACTGTGACAACATGAGGAACAGTAGTTCTTTCTGGACAGTGACACTGTTCAGAAACCATAAAAAGGGCCACCCCAAATCGACACTTTCTAGTGGGAAAACTTTCATCCATTCACTGAACTTCTAGTGACCACTGACTGCTTATTTCCCTGCATTTGGATTGAGGACCAACTCCTCTGGACTGAATAAGCTCCTGGTTTCTTAGATGGTTCATGGGCAGTGGCATGGATGTGTGTTAAGAGATTGATTTTCTGTTAAAAGTATTTGCAGACTTGATTCTAGATACTAGACATGTAATCCTTAAAACACAGTACTTTAAGGGAGGTACCATCATCATTCCCATTTTCATTTTTTTTAATCCTTACCTGAGGATATTGTTTTTTTCATTGCTGGGGGGGTGGGGGGGGAGAGAGAGAGAAAGAGAGAGAGAGCGAGAGAGAAACACTGATGTGAAGATGTGAAGGAAAAACATTGATTGGTTGCCTTCTTGTACATGTCCCAATCAAGGATTGAACACATAACTTGGTTATGTGCCCCAACCAGGAATCGAACCTACACCCTTTTGGTCTATGGGGTGATGCTCCAACCAACTGAGCCACACCAGCCAGGGCATCATTCCTATTTAACAGATGAGTAATTGGAGGTACAGAGAGGTTAAGTAACTTGCCCAAAGTCACACAGCTGTTAAGTTTTTGGACCAGGCTTTCAATCTAGGCAGACTGTAGTCAGATATTAAAGCATTAACTGGGGTAACAGAAGTAGCCTTGCCTGTCCCTGAAGCTGATGCAAGGGTCATGTGGGTCACATTAGATGTGAAACGCATTTCATTGATTTATCTCAAGTCAGTCTAATTCAGTGAGCAAACTTGTATGGGGCACCAACTCTTTTTCAGTTATTACACTAACTCTAGGGATTCAAAGAACAAGTCACACCCTTTCCTCACGGAGCTTTTATCCAAAATTGATTCTGTGCTTTTGTTTCTATTCAGATGGCAAGTGAAATTGATGGAGGAGACTGGCTTTTTAAAGGAAAACTGAACTGGAAAAAAAATCAGCCCTCCTGTTGCCTGCCACACACCCTGCACTGACAGGCACCCACATGGAAGGAAGCATCTGATAGGGCCGGCCAGGCACCCTGCAAGGAAGCACTCCGCAGAGGTGAGTTTAAATGCTGCCTTCATTGTGGCATTTTCAATGTGTGGCCACTAGAGAGTGTGTTCTGCTGCAGTGTAGAAGCTTCCCTTCGTGCTAAGTGGGTGCTCAGGAAAATCAAATTGGTTTGCCGTCTTTATAGAGGACTGTGTGTATGTATGTCTTAGTCCATTCATGCTGCTGTGAGACAATACCATAGACTGGGTGGCTTATACACAGCAGAAGTCTATTGCTCACAGTCTGGAGGCTGGAAGTCTGAGAAGGAGGTGCTGGCAGGTGCAGCATCTGGTGAGAGCCTCCCTGTGGTCCGTAGACAGCTGTCTGCTCACTGTGTCCTCACATGGCCGAAGGGAGCTCTGTGGAGCCTCTTTTACAAGGACACTAATCCCACTCATGAGGGCCCCACCCTCATGACCTAATCACCTCCCAGAGCCTCCACCACCACACACCATCATGTAGAGGGTTAGGCTTCAACACAGATTGGCTAATTGCTGTGATACAACAAAAAAGAAACATTTGGTTTTGTCTCTGGCTCCTGGCAGAATCACTGTAACCCTTAGAATGTCTTGAGTGATAAGAGTGTCTTTTGCTATTCTTTATAAGCTGTCTTCTGACCACGCCTGAGTTTACAGTAAGGCAGTAGCTCGTGGTGGTGATGTGACAGCTTCAGGAAGGGGCCTGGTTGCTAGAGGGACTGAGCGTGATGGGAGGGCTGGAACTCTCAGGCCCACCCCCTAACTTCTGGGGAGTGAAGGGGCCAGGTGGAAACATGATGCAAAATGAGGATGGGGGCAGCAGGGACCTTGTTTTTCTGCTTTCCTGCAAGCTGGTGGTGGGTGCCATTGAGGTTAGACCTTTTCAAATGAAACCAATTAATTAATCTAATTGGTCTTCCAAGTGCCAAATGTTTCTTCATCATTATATGAAGCACTGCAGAGAAGAAATCAGAAACATTAACCTATGTCTTGCCTTTGAGAAGTCATACATTTATTAGGAAGATGAGACTATGTGTGGGAAGCAATTACTGTGTCAGGTGGCTGTGTAATGAATTACTAAGTTGTGCAGAAATGCTATGCAGTGCTGGGGGTTAGCAAGCGGACCAGCCAGAGTGCCATGGGGTAAATCACAACATGTCCTCATTGAGAGAGACCTTGAATATCTCCCTCATTTTCTAAAATGGACGAGAGTCATGCCAAGAACTCCGGCCATGTGCTGGAACTCAAATAGCACAGGCTGTCAAAGCAGTTCTGGGTGCCTGTTCACCTCCTCCTAGGCCACACGCGCTTCTCCCTCAAACGAGATGCCTTCTTTCTGGAAATCAAGTGGGTCTTCCGGTGAGGAGCTGGATGAGCCCAGAGAAGATCACAGGCGAGGGTACAGAGTAGAGGGAGGGGCAGCAAGAGCAAAGGTGAGGGAGAGGCAAAAGGAACATTTGTCCAGGAGGGACATCAAGCCACCCATTCTTGGTCCAGCCCAGTGGCTTGCAGGCTTGGATGGCAGATCTGTTTGGCCCTTAAAAGTCCTGTCAAAGTATCTTCTCTTCTCTGAGCATCCATCTGGCCATCCTGAAAATGCTGACTGCAAAACAGCCCACCTTGCAGGATGATGGAAAGATGGTTACGGGCAATAAATCTACTGAGGTGTGAAGACACACTCACCAGAGGCTTTGGATGAATTCTTTCACAAGGATGGCAATGAGAGTCTCGTTATTGGCATCAGTTAATCCTCCGCTCTGGAGGGCAGGTTTTGACAGGCTTAATAGAAACTCTCCCAAGGGTCCTGCCCCTCCAGGTACAGACTCTGCTGTGGGCTGAGGGAGTGTTTGGGTGTCTGCAGAGCTGGTTTCTCAAGTGTATTTCTGCACCTGCAGCTACTTTGGGAAGACAAAACATACTTGCTAACCTTGTTTCCCACATCTTTCACTTTGTTTCTTAATGACTTGATTTTATAGGATAATATCGCACATGGTTATGGCTCCTCTGACCAGCTGGGTGATGCCAAAAGTGCAGAAGGGGAGTTGGGAGAAATGAGTTCTTGCCTCTGCTGCAGACCAGCTGAGTGACCTGCGGCAAGTGGCTTAACCTTTCTGGGCCTCAGATGGTTCAGACTAACTTACCTCTAAGGACCTTTCTGATCCTAATGTTTTATGCGCCTAAGAAGACAATGTAAGAAAACGAGTTCTTGGTCCACAGTCAGATGGACTGGATTCAGAATGACTACATTTCTGAGCCTCATTAGCTGTGTGCCCTTGGGAAAGTTACTTAGCTGCTCTGGGCCTCTGCTTTTCCATGTATAAAATACAATGAGGGAAAGAAAATAAAGTGCTTAGAATAATGCCAAATACATAAATGTGTTTAGTAAACGTTAGCTCTTTTCCTGACCTTTCCCTTTATCTCTAGCATCCTAAGGACAGTGAGTCTTCTGGTCCTCTCCACTTCTGCTCTCTTCTTTCTTCTATACACATCTCCTGGCATCTCTGTTGCTCCAGGTCCTGAGCTGGGCATCGGAGACGTGCAGATGAATGCAACCTGGTCTGTGATGAGCCTGATGTGGGAGAGTGCAGTCAGTTATACAGTGGAGCCAGGCGTGCTTCTGAGCCATGTGAGGAAACAGAGATTCAGCCCCAGAGGAGGCCCTGGGAATGCATTGCACAGGAGTCACATTTGGGGCTGGTTCCTGGTGGAGCTTTGTAGGTGCAGAGGAGACGAGAGTGTGTCTGTGTGGGCATGTGGTTATGAGTGGGGGCATTAGTGATGGGGCTTTGGGCCAGGGATTTGGGGAATGAGTAATGCTTTCCTGGGGCCAGAAGTTTCTGGCCTGGCAAGAGCAGGCTGGAGTTAAGACATGGCCTTCCTGAGGCCCATTTCAATTGTGTGTGTTTCTATGGGCACACAGTGGGGCTGCATGGCACAGACTGGTTCCCCAGACTGGCCATCCCAGGTGGGGCTCCATGGGTCCTTGCACCCCTGAACCAGGCCATGGTGTCGGTGGAACCAAGTCTGGTTTGAAAAGTGCCTGTCATTCCAGCAGAACCACTTAGGGGCCCGCAGAATAGAGTCGACTGATTCCCCAGCTTTGGCTCTCTCTGGTGCTGGCCACCTCCAGGGCCCTGAGCTTGCGTACTGACCAAAGGATAGTGGGCGTTGTCATGAACTTGGAAGCCTACCCAGGCCGGAGTGACAGAACCTGAGTGGCTGAACCAGCCCTTTCCCTTTTGGATGACCTCCTAGCCCTCAGCTCAGTAGTACTAACCTTAGCAACCAGGAGGACCCAACTGGTCCAAGATCCGGGTGTTTATCCTGTTCCTTTGGCATCGTGGGCCTGCTTTCCTGAGCATCTGCCTGGCCTCAGGGTTCAGTGCAGGGAGCTGTTCTTTTTGTTCTTTTTCTCCAGTTTAACTCTTTCTTGTTGTTTTCTGGAAAAGCATTAAGTGGGAGGGCTACTGGGTTTGGGTTTCCTCCTATGAATATGCTTTGTTACCAACTTAGACACAGAGTTGATGAAAGGGAGATCAAGTCTTTGAAGCGAACCCCTATTTTGCTCATTTGCCTCTAAGTACTTACCATTTTAAACCAGGAAAATAATTTTATTTGATATATTGGAAGCATTTCTCCTCCTCCTCCTTCTTGGTCATGATAAGAGATTTGCTTTGGGGATGGAATGTATTTGCTTCATCTGTGCTTAGAGGTGGTGGCTTTTATGTCCCCTGCCCCCAAGCAGAAGGTCACTCAGAGGGGCGAGGAGGACTCAGAAACACATCACCTGGAGCTGGAAGCTACACAGCTCAAAGGCCTCCATCTTTGTGGGCAATTGGGGTTTCTACTCAGAAACAGACACCCCCCTCTCATCATCTCCCGGGCAGGTGTTCTGACTTGCCTCTGAAAATTCAAGCCACAGAAGTAGATAGTTCCTCCCAGCTTTCCCAACAGGTACCATTGTCGCCGGAAACAGAATAAAGACACAATGCGGAACGGCTGCTCGAAACTGCCTTTAATTGGCTCTTCAAGTCATTTTCCTGAGATGGGTTAATTGCATGAAAGACGCAGTGTGCTAGCACAGCTCACAAAACCTGCTTTTCCCCATCGTTTTCCAGGGTGAGGAATCTTCTGCGCCACTCTCGGTCCTTATATAAAGTCCTGCTAGATTTGACAGGGGCCAGGTGGAGGGACAAGCCCATCCAGGTTTTGCCTTTCAATATCTGGTAGACAAGTGTGGCCTAATCCCAGAGGCAGGTTTTCTTTCTGCTGGTGGCAAATGACAGACCCCAAAACCACCTTTTGGCAGGTCTTGGCAGGGGTTACAGGAGTACAGGTGTGACTCCAACTCTTGCCCAGGGCTCTGCGGAGCTTACTATTAAAATCCTATTTCTTATTCAAAGAAGCGTCTGCATGAGTATCTATCTTTGCAGCAGCTGCTGGTACTGTTGAGGGGGCATGCTAAGGGTACCTGCCCCCCTCTCAGAAGTGACTGAGTCTGAAGAAATCCATTGGACGTGACAGGTCTTTTAATTTTTGCTTTAAAGGTTAGTTACTTGGGGGAGCAAACCATGGAGGCTCAACTTCCACGAAGAATTTAAGGGTAGAATCAAATGAAAATGCACACAAGTTCATCATAAACAGAAAATGATATGCAACTTTGAGCTTCCATTCATGTAAATCACTGGGATGAGAACTGGTTTCAACCAGGCAGATCAGATTCCAAGGCTTCTCTCTTCTTGTTCCCTTAATTTCCGGTGGGAGTGCTGTGCAGGCATTCAAATGATTTCCCCTGGATTCCTGTGAGGAAGAAGTAGAGGGCCGGAGGGGCGTGGTTGGGTCGGGGAGGAAAGCAAGGGTAGCCAGGAGACCCCTGGGCTCCGTGGCTTCAGTGTAATCCTCCTCAGTCCTTTGGAGAGCTGGAGTCGGGCTGCAGCTATGGGACAGAGGGCTCTGGCTTCTTGCTGGCTGTCCTCCGGAGGCCACTCATAGTTCCCAGCCACAGGGCTTTTCTAACTTGGCCACTTCCTTCAACAGCCATCTCCAGGTGTCTCTACAGCTAGCCTGCTAGCAAAGTGGAGTCACCTAATGTAATGGAATTGAGTGAGTGACAGCCCATTACTTTTGCCATTTTCTATTGGTTAGAAGCAAGTGACCTTCAAGAGCATGAACACCTGGAGGTGGAAATCCTGGGTTGGGGGAGTCACCTTGGAGTCCATCTGTCATACTGTGACTCACAAACTCCACTCCCAAGCATTCTGAAAGGGTTAACTGATGTCAACTTTCAAGTCACCTGGGAAGGACATGTACTGAGAGTCAGTCCTTCTTACCCTTCAAATATTCTCAGCACTTTGGGTGTTCGATAATTCTCTAAAATGTGCTAATGTCTTTGTTGCTATCAGATGACAGAAGGTAGAAGAAGCCTTAAATGTCACATGCTTCTCTGAGGTGCCTCATCCCAGCTGGTCACCATGGTGATCATGACTAACTGCAGATCATCATTTCCTTGCATGGGAAAGGAGGCAGGTTAGCAAAGAGGGAAGGTGCCACTCCAGGGGGGACAGGGTAAAAACTACAAAGTGGGACAAGGGGCTTTGTCATTTCCGTGGATCTTGCTTCCCACTTACAGGCATCCAGGCCATCAGGGCATTCCAGCTCTGTTCAGACGGCTCAGCAAAAGCATCGGCCATCATGTCTCAGATGGAAAGTCCAGAGTCTCTCATGTGTTCCCGCAGTCCTGGGAATCCTTGTTCATTGTTTAACCTTCCTTGGCCTGTGGGGTGGGAGATAGCTCGTGTGTCCATGGAGGGGGAAGAAATCTAAACACAAATGTGAACTTAACCTTGCCCCTTCCCTGCTTGCCCATATCTGCTGGGATCCCATTCCATATAATGGGAAATAAGACTGTTTTATCTGGCCCGAGTTACCCACCCAGCTTCCTTGTGAATGCTCTGTCTCTGGCACACCAACCCCTTCTCATATCAAGTATGCCAAATTCTCTTGCATAGGCGTGCCATTCACACTCCTGCTTGTGTCTGGCTGGACTTCCGCTCTGTGCTCTTCCACCTGGGACTTCTCTGAGGTCAAGTGCGAGGACCACCTTCTCTGGGAAACTTTCTCCAGCTTCTCTAAGCAGGAAAAGTTCTTCCTTCTTGTGTCTCTCATGTTGCAGCTGCTATAGTCAGATCCCTCCAGAAAAGCTTTCGTGTAGGTCTGTCTCTTCCACTACTTCCTGTGACTTAAGGGCAGGAACTGTATTTTTTTCACCCTAATCTCTTTGATGCCATCCTAGGGTTTGATGATGTTAACTGTTGATTTCTATCAAGCACTTATTATACATCAGACATTGAGTTATACTTTTCACATGCATTACTCATTTTAGTAAAAACAACCCTTTGTGTTAGTTATGATCCATGTTTTTGTGATGGGAAATGGAGGCCCTGAGCATGTATGTAACTAGTGAGAAGTCACACCACTAGAATCGGTAGACCCTGGATGTGAATCTGAGCCGTCTGCTTCCAGAGCTTTGGCTCTGAGCTCCTATGCTATGGTGTTATGCCTCCTCCTTACTCCAGAACTGTGATTAACACGTGTTTGTGAAGTGAATGGCTGAATGAATATGTCATGGGCTGGCATGTGGCCTCGTCCTCAGAGTCCCTCCCCACAGGAGCCATGCCCCTGTTCAGTTTGGCTCCCGATCCTTGTAGTCCTGGCTGGGAGTCTCCCCGGCCTTCATTGAAGTAGAAGGACGCATCTGGGTTGGCGGCTTTGATGGCTGATCTTTCCATTTCTCCCCCGCCCCACGCTGGGAAGCTGACCTTAGGAGCCCTTTGTTCCAGTTTGTTTGTGACCTGATACTTCAGCTCTGGGGCCCAGAGGCTGCAAGCGCCTGATGGACGTTCCATACCTGTCAGCACCCCAGGTCTGGCCCCTGATGGGACCAGGATGAGCAGGTCTTGGCTCTTTCTTAGGAACTGTGTCAGGTGTCTATGGCAACAAAGCCCCAAGTCGAGCAGAGAGTTGGCCCTTTTCCTCATAGGGCCAAGGATATAGTGACCTTTGAGCTACCACTTGCTGACAAGGCTGGTGATACTGGCATGTGGCTAGCCCAAAGGTGAGCTCTTCCCTTTCACGAGAGGCCATTGGAATCCAGTATTTACTGCCAGATACTATGTGCCTGGCACTGAGCTGGGTGTTACGGACATAGCAGACCCCTCTGGCCTTTGAGGGACTCAGAAGGTAACAGGGAAGGTCTTCACAGAAGCAAGAGGTGTTGACGACAGTGGATGCTGTTGTCAGTCCTATGTTCTATGTGCCTTCGATCTGGAGACACAGAAAAGGGAGTATTCAATGCTACCTGCAGACAGCGGCAGCCTGTACAAGCTTAGGGCGGTCCCACACCCGTTCCAGGCAGAGCTCCTCATCCTCACCTTTAGAAACCATCCCTCCGCATCCTTTCCATCCTTGGGGATAGCTGTTCTGTGCCTCTGGAGGCTGAGGCGTGTTGAGCAGGACAGGTTCTCCTCTGCTGTGGAGTCTGTAATAGTGGCACATCACTCTCATCGATGCACACTTCCTCTGCACGGGCACCATGCTGAGCCCCTGGGCAGGTGGGACCTCGGCACAGCCTCGCCGCCATCTGGGTCACAGAGCCAACATTTGCACCTGTGCAAATGTTGCCCTTTTCAAGGTGATGACATTGCATTGGAAGACATGCCGACACTCACATGGCCCTCACCTGTGGCTGGCACCCATGCCTTTGCCACGTCCCACTGACGCTCCCCACTGTGTCTTTGTAGTCTGTGTGGAGGATCCGGGGGAAGGAGCTTCCACTGGGCTCTTACATCTCATCTTGCAGGCCCTGGCCCATCACTCAAGGCTGCTGAAATTTTTTTGGATCCCACCTGTGTCATCTGACATATTTCTATCTTTCTCAATGGGGCGTCATCAGAAAATTTGATAAGTGGGCAGCCTTTATTTCCAGCCAAGTCATTGATAAAAATGCTGAGCAGCAAGGAGCCAGGGGACTGCATTCTCTGGATGCTGTCAGACGACTCCCACTATGTCGGTGTCAATTCATTAATCACTGCTGTTTGCGTGTGGACATTCTGCTCACTGTCAAGTTCTCCTAATTGTGCAGGGCTGCACTCCCTTCTCTGTCCCTGAGGCTGAAGTTCAAATGCAGGTGGGGAAGGGCATGCTCAGCTGCTGTGCTCCAGCTGAAACTGTTGCCCCAGTCTCAGAACTGGTGACTTGCTAGGGTGGAATCCAAGAGCGGGGGTGTGGAGGGGGCCCCGGCTGGGGTTTCACTCTGAGAGGGAAGAAGCTTCTGCGAGAGGGCGTGGCGGGGCTGCTGGGGTCTCTGCAGAGCAGTGTTGGGGGGTCAGTCCTGGGGGAGCAGAAGAGGAACTTGTGACAGATGTGATGGAGAGCTGAAATGAGCGTGGGGTGCACTGTAGTTCTGCCAGAATGTCAGAGGACAAGACCAGCACTTTGTTCCTGGTCTGGCGTTTGTGTGTATCTGCACCAGCTAGTGGGCCATGACTCCCAGGGGTGGAGCTTTTGGGGGTGGGGGGTGGGAAGACCATCCAAGCTGGGCCTGTGAGACAGGTGTGTCACCAAAGAAAGAGGGAGTGCATTCCTTGCCTTATTTTATGGGGCTACCTGAAACCAACATTCACGGTGCTGCAGGGGAAAAGCCTTGTTGTGCGGACAAGAGCGTCCCCTTCGTGCGTAAGATTTTTCTCTCACCTCTGCCCTACATCATCCCAGCGAGCAAAACACTTGTAGATTTGTCCTAAGAGGTCGTGTTTGTGAATTCTCACGACAAAGGGTGCTTTCTTCCTTTTTCCTTCAGGTATATGTTGGGGGGGTGCGTTTATTTTCCCTTCCCATTCTCTCTTTTCCTTATTCTGCAGCAAGGAGCATGGTGTGATCTTCCCCTGAGACAACTGTGTGGGACAGCTCAGTCTTCCCTGAGTCCCTGGACCTTAGAGGATCAGAGGACCTGTGTCCTGAAAGCCCCACCCCTCACGGAAGGTGGAAATGCTTAGGGGGCCTTTGCTTCTTCCCTCCTGTCCTCAGATGAAGTGGGGCCTGGGGGGAGCTGGAGCAGCTCCGTGAACGTGAGGTAGCACGCAGGTTCCCAGCGTGGGAGCTGTTCCATTTAAAGCCATTAAGAGGGGAAGTGACCAGAGGGCACTGACCACCTGACTGAGTCCTAGAATTTGAGGGCTGGGGCAGGCAGGCCTGGTTTTGAGAGGCAGTACCTGAGCTGCTCCCCAAACCCCACATAGGGATTCTGGCTGAGAGCCGAGGCCCTCCTATATAGCGGAGCTCTTGGTTGGTCACCAATGGCAGGGGGCTCATGCTCCATTTTCACAAACTAACATTGTGCTTCGAGCGGGCGGGTGGGCACTTGTGATCCACCCAGAAATCGTCAGGCATGAGTCACACAGGCTGGCGGTGGCAATGTTGTCAACAGGGTCCATATCGGGGCTTCCCAAAGTTCAGTGCTCTGGTGTTTTTGTCAACCAGCTGCGAGTCCCTGGGGACTTGGTGGACATTCAGGTTCTGTTTCGGGAGCTCTGGGGTTGGGCCGAACAAGCTCCCATGAGGTGCTCCCAAGTGACTCTGAGAAGCAGCACCTGAAGGAAAACGGGGCACTTAGGTGTTGACACGGAGAGGAGAAAGCAAAGGAGGAGATCATGGACCCTGCCCGCACTGGTCTGGAGGAGATGCGACGGGGTCCAGGCCAGCATGACCCCTCTTGGTGTGTCTGCAGCAGGAGGCAGCATGTGCCATGGTTAGTGCTGGGCTTTGGTGCCAGTCTGCCTGTGTGAGGCTTGGCATGTGCTCCTAGGCTCTGTGCTTTGGCCTTAACAACTCCATGCCTCAGTTTTCTCCTCTGTAAAACAGGGGTGGTGGTATGGTAACAGTCATACTACTGCTGTAGGGTTACTGTGGAAGGTAAAAGGTTATGTAAGAGACCCAGTGTGTAGGAAATGTCCACAGCAGTTCTTTTCTTTCTCAGCCAGCACTCCTGTCCTTAAGCCTGGGACCTCAGGGGGCCTGGGTGTCTGTGCCCTGCCTGCCACAGTTGTGCAAGCGCTCTTGGGTCTCTTGTTACCCAGGAGCCGGCAACAAACCAAAATAAAGGAAGGGGGGACAGCGGGGAGGGCCAGGCTTCTGCAGGGAGTCTGATCGGGTCAGCTGGGAATGCCTGTCAGCCGTCCAGGGTAGCTCCTGCATGGGCCTGGAGGTGGGAGAGTGACTCATGCTGGTGCCTTCTCCACCCCTGCGGCCCAAATGCTCGGCCCTCCCCAGGCCGGGGCTCACATAACCCCCACAGTGGGAGTCGGGGGGCCACCTGCGCCTGTGCTGAGGTCTAGGGTTGCACCGTGGTGACCTCACACTCAGCAGCATGTGCAGCTGAGGCCTCGGTGCAGCAGTGTCCCGCTAGGCGGGCAACGAGGTCAGCTTGGCAGCCACTGCTTCTCCACCCCGACTTGGCCGCAGGCAGCCGGTTCCCCAGAACACTAGGAGGGGATGGCAGAACAAGAAGGCAGCGGGCTGCAGGTCCTGCTGCACACGCTTCAGGTAGGAAGAGGTAGAGGGGTGCCCAACCTGGCAGGCTGGGTCTTTGCGAGCCAGGCCTGCCTTGGCTCCCGTAGGCCCCTCCAGCACCAGGGGCTGGTTTGCTCACCAGTGATAATAGCTCAGGAGTCAGCAGCAGCTCTCACCTTGAGGCTGACCTAAGTGATGCTCTGGTGTTTAAATATTTAACGGGATGATGTTGATGAGTGCTCTGCTTAAATTATTGAACCTGGTGGGATCAGTGGCTCAGGCTAAAAGATTCAGGTTTGCAAGAGATGGGAAAGCTGGAGAAAAAGCCTGTCTGGCAAATGACGATGTGTTGAAGCTCCTCCTGAACATGGCAGAACCCCTGTGGGAGTATGTAGCCCCGGAGGAAAGGTCTAGCAGGGAAGTGGACTTCTCTGGGCTTTTCCTGCTAAATGTCTGTTACTGGGCTCCTGAAGAGTGGTCTGCATTGGAACTGCCTGGGATGCCTGCTAATAGTGCCTCTTCCCAGGTGGGATCTGGCCTGAAGGAATCAGAATCACCAGGGGCAGGGACCTGGGAGTCTGATGTCCCATGGGGTGATTCTGTTCATTCTTAATTTTGAGAACTCTTGTCCTGGAGCAAACTTGTCTGTACCCTGGAATCATCTGGGGACCCGCCTACCAAAACTCAGATTCAATTGGTCTGGGAGCAACCTGGGCGTTGAAATTTTGAAAACTCCCCGGATCATTTCAATGTGCAGCTAAGGTCAAGAACCAGTGCTAGTAGACCTGGGGAGATAGAAGTTTGAGCTTAACCGGAGGCAGAGAATGCCAGGCCTCAGAGGGGCCCAAGGGGTCATCTAAATCTGAAGCCCATGAACAGGGGTCACAGAAGATGGACTTCCCATACCACTGATTAAGAATGTAAACATTTTGTGCTTACGTTCATTTTCTCCTGCTGTGAAAAACTGCCTTCATTTTCCTCCAATTCTTAAGGAGATCTGTATCCCTAAAAAGTTACAGAATGAGTAAGTCTAGCCTTCCAGCATACAGATAAGGAAACAGAGTCTCAGAAATGAAAAGGCCTCTCCAAAGTCATGTAACTACCTCATTGGGGATCAGGGACTAGCACCAATCAATCTCAAGATCCGGTGGACTTAGCCCTGGCAGGGTGGCTCAGGTGGTTGAAGTGTTGTCCTAAAAGGTTCCAGGCTCAATTCGTGGTCAAGGCACATACCTAGATTGCTGGCTCTATCCCTGGTCTGGGGTGCATGTGGGAGGCAACCGATCAATCTTTCTCTCTGTTAGAGATCTCTCTGTCTTTCCCTCTCCCTTTTTTCTCTCTCTAAAAATCAATAAACAAATCCTTGGGTGAGGATTTAAAAAAACAGGTCTGGTTGACTTACCCAGTGTGTAAAAGGCAAGAAAGCATCTGGGCTAGGAGTGTTGGGAGTGGGAGTGAACCTCGGAACAAATCTGCCATTGCCTTGGAAGCCGCCACTGGTTGAGCTCAATCTCTTGAATTCCCACCAGTGGGGATTTATAATTGATATTTAGAATGATCGCTCCAGGGCACTGCAAGATTCTCAATCAAAGAAAGATTTAATTATGTTCAATATACCCTACTTAGTCCCCAATTAACCAGAACATTAAAATAACTGGAACATGCTTTCCCTGTGCACTTTAGTTGGTCAGAATCTGGTTGTAGAATTACTTGGGTCCTTGACCCAGCCTTGAGTCAGCCCCAAAAGCACCTCCACGATTCCCATTTCTGTCTTGATAGTGCCAGTCAGAACTCTGATGTAACTTAAAAAGAGAGAGAGAGAGAAAGAGAACTCAGAGCAGATATTTAGTGGAATGATATTTCACAATGGGTTTGAGGCTCTTTCCCCAGCCTCCATGGACTAGGAGAGCCCAGATTTTCTGAGAAGGGGTTAGCTGAAACACTTTTGATTGGAGATCCCAAAGGTCTTACTAATTCAAGCCAGGCTCTCTTTTCCTTGTGCACAAAGGTGATAGAAGGCTTTGTATTGCTCTTCAAACCTCTGGGGAAGACAGTGGGTAAGTCTGAACAGAATGTGAGCTCAGGTACACGTTCCCCAGAATGACCCAGAACATTGACAACGGAAGGGAGGAAAAAGAACAGAAGACCAGAAAAATCAACCCAAAGGATGACAGCTTTCCCAGTGATAGGATAGAGGTCCCCTTATTACAGAACATCACCACTTCTGCCTCCTTGGGGCACAGTGACACAATAACCCAGGGCATTATAAACTATCAGTTTTTGGCATATTACCTTTTCCTGTGCAAATGGGAAAGGTATTAAGTGATTTTTTTCCTCTCTCAATTTAAACTCAGCGTTATCTCTGTCTTGAAAGTATGCAAATCAGATTTCTACCCAGTCATTTTCTATGTCCTCACTTTTACAGCTTGGATTTGAGGCAGAAAATCAGACTGACTCTTGGGAGCCAGGGGAAAGGGGAGGCTGCCTCCGGCACAGGTGTCTCGCCCATTCTTGGCACGTACTGGTGGTATATCCTTAGGCAAGTCTCTCAAGCACTCGGAGCCTTCATTTCTATGTCTGTACAAGGGGCAGTAAAAACACATTCCTTGGCGCTTTGTGCAAGGATTAAGAGACTCCATTTGTAAAGTGTTTGTAAGCCATAAATGGCTGTTCAGATGACTGCAGCTTCATGCTTTCCCCAGTAGAGCACACAGTGGAAAGACTGGGAACACTTGCCTACACCTTTCATCGACCTGCCCAGCTTTTTTCCTGGGTGGACTCCAGTACACTCAGAAAAAAATAAAGGTGTCTCATTCTGTCCTGCGCTCATCTCTCTATGTGCTTTGAACTCATGAGGGAGGAGGGGGAGCTGCCAGGGGAGCAGGAGGGGGGCTCCATGCCAACCCTCACCCCCTGGAACCCCACAAAATGCCAGTTAAGTTCCTGATCACAACAGGAAGGGTCTGGAATTATGTGGTCAGCTCTGGTCAGCTCAGCTCTGACTTGGAGCTATAACAGGTGCCCATTTTTGCTGTTTGCATTTGTACTGTGCTGTTTTACATTATAGCTGCTCAGGTGGAATTCCAGGTCTGTGTCTTTGCCAAAACGTGCACAGCCAAATTCTTTTCCCAACGTGGGCTCCGGAAGATCATCTATTATGGATAGTGAATGAGGCTGCAGGCTGCTGGGCTTCCTGTCTGGAGTTAGTGTTGAACTTAGATAATAGAAAACCAGGGTGGGGTGACAACCCCACGCATCCCCTTGGACTTGTTCCTCCAATGGTTATTTCCAAAGTCAACAGGTGAGCACAGCCCCTGGGCTGCAGAAAAGAGATGGGCAGAAAAATGATGACTGATATGTTTCATTCATAGCACTTGGGAGATTTGTTTCCAAGACACACGCTTGAAATTTTCCTCCCTAGAAATCTCCATGGAGGATGTGGGAATATCCATCTATTGCACATCTATAGGGCCAGGTGGGGTGGAAACAGCGCTTTCTCCTTGGACAGGAACAAGAAGGTTTGGCCAAATCAAGAGAAGAATTTTCCTTTTAGATAGCAGACACCATGCAGGCTCTTTAAAGATCACAGGATTTCTCTCTTTGATGAAGTTTGAGACTTTTGGAGGCTTTTTTTTTTTTTAGACTCCCATTCAACCACAATGCAAACATGCAAGCAAAAGGAAATTGGTCTTAATTTTAAGCATCAGTAGAATCAAGATAAAGAAAAACCCCATAAGGACAAGCCAAATGGAAAAGGGACAAAGCTGTCAAGAAATCGTACCTGTCGGAGTCCAAGAAGGGATGTGGTGCTGGTCAGACTGGAGAGCGAAGGGGGTAGGGGGGCAGGTATGTGCTGTGCTGAAAGTGAGGAGAAGCCTGTTATCTGGTGTTTTGTGTTTTTAATATTTGGCTGCTTTCACAGTTTCTTAAATTCCTTGGAATTAGTGATTGGAAAAAATGAACATTTCCTGAGGGCCCACTCTATGCCAGGTTTTCATACCCAGTACCTAACATCGCTGTTTGCGCCCCCTGGGAGTGAGGTGTGGCTGCTCTGTCTTCCAGACTAGGACACAAGCCCTGGAGGGAAGGCTCAGCTGCTAAGGACTCAATGACAGAAACCTGATAAATTCCCAGTAAACTCCTAGAGGGATGTGAAGTGATCTTGTCGTTCCAAAGTCTTTCTACTGGTCTGCATTCTTTACATAGGCAGTATCCACTAAATCTTTGCTTTGAGGGGTATGGATTCTCTGTAATGGAGGAGAGGCTTATTTAGAATTAAAAGAATGTTCCACATTCTATTTTGGCACATGGTTTAATAAACTCTTGATAAAGGAAGGTGACACTTTTGATTTGGGTCAATTGGATATTTTCAGTATCCATCTATCCATCACTTTCTGTGTACTGGAAAAGATTCTGAGAAGACTGCTGTGTAGGATGATATGTCAAGAAGAGCAAAAGTCTTTTGAACTGTGACTCAGCCAATCAAAACATACATGACTCAGAACAAACTCTTGTACTCTTTACTAAGAATTTTTTATCTGCACAATGAGAATTATAATACTTACTCATGGGCTTCTTATATGTTTAGAGAAAAATGCATGTAGAAAGGTAAGCATAGTTTGTGTCCCAATAAACAGTAAGGTAATTAAACACAGCCCCTGCCTTCATGAAACTACAATGTGAATGGTACAAGGGAAGAGACAAAAATATTTGTAGATAAAGTTTGCCCGACATGAGAGCTGCGGGATAGGTAAACATCAGAAGAAACTTCTTGTGGCAGTTGGGAGAAGAAACTCCTCCTGGCTGGAGATTCAGGGAGGGCCTGAGAAAGCCAGTTGGGTTTCAGGGGGGGAAGGCATAGTTACCAGAACGAGGAGGGTGCCCGGTGAGCTTCCCCAAGTCCGAAAACCTGGAGGGTATTCAGGGGTTGCCATGGAACAGACTTTGATTAGAACAGATGGTCCATGGAGGTGCAAATTGGAGTTTGTCCACATGCTGCAGAGCTTCAGTGGCAACCTTCAGACCCAGCCACGTCCTGGAGGGTGGCTGCCCAGCCCCAACTGTGGCTGATGGGGTCTATAGGACATTCAGCCAAGGTGACTGTCATCAAGCTATGTGGACTGGGGACATTTGACAGGACTGCATCACTGCTTTTTTCTGCTCGAGTAATGTGATCCGCTCCCTGCAACCCCCACCCCTCCAACCCGGACCTGCCTTTTGTTTCAACTGTTAACTGTTTTAACCTCCGTTTTTAATTTGGAAGAAATGCAGATTATTTTAGAGGCAGCATTTAAAGTGTCCTTGTGTCAAAGCAGCTCCGATAAGATGACTGCATTACAATGAAGAGACTCGAGGCAAAAAGTCCCATCCTCACTTGGGAATTGAGAGCAGTTGGCATTTCCATCCTTGAACTCAGATTCTGGATCTGACTCTCTGCCTGGACACCCACCTGCTCAGGGCAGGGGGTGGGGGGCAAAGGGTCACCATTGCTCTGAGGTCTAATTAGAAATGTGGCATTGCTGGTGACATGTTGAGGCAAATGGGCAACAGAAAGACCCACGTCCACAGTGGAAATCCATAACTTGGCAACATTTCCTCCATGATTTACTCAGTTACTAAAACTGGAACTGCTCTTACGAAAGCCGTACATAGTCTCTGTTTGAGCCCTGGGAGCTGGGAAAGTATGCAACCAAGAAGAGAAGTTGGTCCAGGTTTCCAATTACGTGTAAGCACGAGACAGGCAGCTGTGAATCAAACAGACTGGGCGCCCCTTCATATTTCAGAAATGCATGCATGGAAATGCACCCTCTTGGGCGTGACCGCCATACCCTTTTGCCAGTCCTGGAGTGAAGGAAGTTGAAGGTTTGTGAGCCCTGTGCTTTTTAACAGAGTGAATACCACATGGTTCCTTCAAAGCACAGGTTCACAAACCAGGTACTCATTAGAGGAAAGTGTGTAGGATGAGGGAGAGATCAGTAGCAGAGGTGCTAGGAATAAAAGAACGAGCACAACAAAGGATGTGGAAGAAAATAGAATGGCACAGAGTATGTGCTCAGTGCTCATTTTTTCCTTCTTCCCTCCCTCCTTCCCTCCCTCCCTCCCTCCCTCTCTTCCCTTCTCCTTCCTTCTCTCCTTTGTTTCTTCCCCTTTTTTAAAAATAATGTTTTGCAAAGCAAACACATCCTCATAATCAATATCCAGATGAGTAGACTCTCAGCATCCCAGAAGACCCCTGTTACCTGCACGTGCAGTCATCGCTCCCCCAGGATGACTGCTCCCCTGATTCCTATACCACACATCAGTCCTGCATGCTTTGTATGTCCTGTAAATGTAAGCCCACAGCCAGCACCCCCTGCATCTGGCTTCTTGGACTCAGCATTGCGCAGTTCAGCCATGTTGTCGCATGCTCATGGTTGTAGACTGTGGACATTCTTGTTGCTGATGAGCATTCCGTTGTGTGACTATCCCAATACTGACTTATTCATTCTAGACTTGATGGTATCTGGGGTAGAGCCACTGTGGATATTCTAGTGCGTGTTCCCAGGAGTGGAGCTGAGTGGCCACAGGTGCACCCAGCATCTACCCAGGAGTGGAGCTGAGTGGCCACAGGTGCACCCAGCATATACCCAGGAGTGGAGCTGAATGGCCACAGGGGCACCGGTGGTCAGCTTTAGTAGGTAATGATACCTTCCAAAAGTGGTTGCTCCAAAATAAACACTTATTAGCCATATAAATACCATTCGCTTGTGAAAGTACTGGATGCTTAGTACTTTCATGTTTATCAGTTCAAAATGACTTGAGATTCTTTGCATGAGGGACTTTGTCAGACATAAAATAGTGAAAATCATTACAAACAATTATTAAACAGTTCCTACAAGTCAGGCTTCCTGTCCTTTAATCCTCACAACAGTCCTGTGAGGCTGGTAGTGCTATCACCCCCATTTTAAAGCTCTAAAATGCAAGACTGGAGAATTAACAAATTTCCAAGGTCACACAGTGAGCCGTGTAGCTGGAATCAGAGCAGAGAGAACCTGATACCCAGGGATGTACGCGCGCCAGGTGTGTTAACTCTCTGAGGAGAAGGAGAGGCTTGGAGAGAAGGTTCTGAACAGATTTTCCCAGGTGGTAAGTGTCTGCTGGGGACAGCGGAGACCACCCCCACTGGGGACATCCAGGTGGGATGGCGGCTGTCCCCACCAGTCTGCAAGGCCTGGCCAAGAGGGCAGAGAGCTGGCACCTACAGCAGGGGTCGGCATGCCCTGACAGCATATATTTTAGGCCTTCCAGCCTCAGGATCTCTGTCTCAACTGCTCAACCCTGCCACTGTAGCTGTTGACAATATGCAAATGAGTGGGCGAGGCTACATTCCAGTAAAATTTTATGTACAAACCCAGGCAGTGGGCAGGACTAGGCCAGCGAGAGGTAGTTTGCTGATCCCTGGCCTGGAGGCCTTTAAGGCACAAGCCTGGCATAAGGGTGGGTGATGGAATGGGAAGAGAGACTTAAGGACCTGGAACGCACGTGCAGGGGGTCATCTCCTGAGTCACGTCTGTGGCAGCCTCCTCCAGCTCTGGTGCCCATCAGCCCTGTGGGGTGGGCTTCCAGATCTTTTCGGCAGCTGTCACCAGTGTAATAGGCGACCGTCCTGCAGATGTCTGCTTTTGGCAGTGGCACCAGCGTGGCTTTCGGTCAAAGTAGCACTTCTCAAACTGGGTTCTCTGGGGTGCTGATGGGTGTCCCGCTAGCAAAGGTCTTAGGGACAGATGGGTTGGAATGTCCGGGTAAATACATTTGCTAGATTCCTTTACTAAAAGATCATCAATCTTTTCAAATCTTTTCAAACATTTACAGCTTTAAGCTATCAGTTTAAATGTGTTTTACTCCAGGGGACATCCCTGACAGCCCAGTGAGCTACACACTCTGGGCCTTGACTCTCTTTTGAGTCCTGCACAGGATTTGTTCCCTGGTACTATTTGTGTCCTCCCTCCTGTCGTCCATCAGGGTCAGAACCATGTCTGTCTTATTTACCCTTTTTCCTAAAGCGCTATCCAGCACTTAGTAGGTGCTCAGTAAATATGTGTCGATTGAGTAATAAGATGAATGTGCATGGTATATTAAGTTGGGGATATAGTATATAGCATTCCCAAACCATCTAGGAGATGGGATAATTTTTATGGCAAAACCCCACTGGTATCACATAGGACATTACAGATCCATGGAATCTCCTTGGAAGACAATGGTTATAGGCGGGTGCCGTGTTAAATCACTGCTGTGCATGGGGGTTGATTTTTCCTGGTCGAAAAACTGACCAATGGCATGTTGAAAATATTCTGATTTGAATGGATGCAAAATTAGTACTATTGGAGATCTCGGGTCATTCTGCTTGGTGAATTCTGCTGTTTGATGATTTATCACCCTTCCTGTGAGCTTTGCATCGACATGAATTCTGGTTCTTACTCGACTGTAAGAGAGAATATAAGGACAGATGTGGAGATTTTGAAACAGGCTCTTCTAGAGGCTTAAGAGAGCCATTCTGCTTTTGATCAAGAGGCCAGATGGCGATAAGGACAGCTTCAGCCTAGGGTTTCAGATGAAAGGCCGGGTCAGATTTCACACTTGGGGTATCTGATGCAACTTTCCCGGAGGGACTTGGAGAGAAGGCAGTGTCTCCAATAAATGTCAGTAATGAATTCTCTCTGCATCCTTCCCCCACCAAAAAAGAAAACCCCAGTGGTGTTCACATCCCTTATCTCTGGTTCCCACCAATCAGGAGAGCTCAGTGCCCTATATTTCAGACCCCGAGGCATCTTTGTCCCATCCCTCTTCAGACTCAAATTAATCCAAGCAGCTCCTGTGACAATGCAGTATCTCTTACTTTGCACAGTAGCTAAATGAAGAGACTACACACAAATCCCATTTTCTCCTTGACTTTCAGTATTTAATGATAAAATGTATATTATGCATCCTTATACATACAGGTATGTAGCAGAACATATCTGTTATATGTCCTAAAAGAGAAAAATTCTCCAAAGGACAGCTAAAATCTTGGTTTGAGCAAGAGGATAAGATGGTAATATTTGAGGGCAAATGAGTATTAAGATTCAAGGAGTGTTTTTACTGGGAGCTACTCACATTTGTTGAGCACTTGCTTGGTGCCAGGAAACACTCTAAGCATTTTCCGTGTATTATCGCACGCAGTCCTCACGCCACTCCTGTGAGTTACAACTGTTACCTTCATTTCACAGATGAAGAACCCAAGACCCTTGCTCAAGGTCACACAGCCTTTGAGTGACAGAGTCAGGCTGTGCGCCCGGGCACTGTCTCACTCCCAACTGCCGTTACTCATTGGGCTTTGGGTTCACTTTTCCTTCTCCTTGTCCTTTTCAACACTCAACTTTTTTTTCTGATTAAAGAAGGAATACATGTTGTTATTATAAAAAACTAATGAATCTATAGATATAAATAATAGGGAGTAAAATTTCCCCCATCAAATCCCACTCCCTAAGATAAACACACAAGGTCTGCTGTATATTCTGTTAGAGGTTTATATACCCACAGCAGTATGCATATATATATATATTTCTATTGCCATGTAACTACATCTGTATCTATATCATTTCAACACACTATTACTGAAGTTGCTTTTCCAACATATAATTAAACATCTTTCAAACCCCAGCTTATTCTTTTGTGGTAATAATACAGCAGTTTAGTATATGCATGTACCATAATTTAAATAAATAGAAGTATGTTTTCTTGTAGTGTTTCACTTGAATGTGACTTAGCTTTTATTTTTATTTTTTGATGTTACATAAGTTATATTTTAATAGTTGACTCTATCCAACCTTTTTTTCATGAATTATTTTTGGCTACAAGGTATTTTTTCCCCATGATCTAACTCTTATATTTAATGATATTTAAATTTAATTCCATACTGTTCTCTTTCTTCTTAAGTCTTGTGGCTGTGTGGAGCTTCTCTGAAATACCGCAGTTCCCCAGTATGTGGGCCACAGGTTAGCAGTGAACTATAATCTATAAAAACTGACCTAGAAGGTTTGACAACAAGTGAAATGGAAAATTTTTAACTGAAAAACAAACAAAGAAAAAAGCAGAACTAAGAACTCAGTGGCTCGGTTTAACTGCAGGTTTGACTTGGCCAGAGATGCTGAATATTCCCGAGAAATTAAGACCACGAGTCCTCTTTACCTCTATCATAAAACCAAGATATAAATAATGATGATAATGGCTAAGTTACCATCCAAACAGCAGAGGAGGAAGAAGGTAAAGAGAAATAGGAGAAGGCGCAAGAAGAGGAGGGGAGAGAGGAGAAAGGAGAGACTTTTATTAAGTACAGACTATGTTCCAGGCCCTCTGCTCTGCCTCCCACAGGGGCAGGGCCGGTGGCTTCTGGATACACATGCCTCTGTGGATGAATCGGTCCCTCAAGTTTAGAGCTCAGGGTGATTCAACAAACTAGTGTCTCTTGTTTTCTCTGGGCCAACCCAGTCTCAGTTCTTCTTATGGCTCTATCTCTTCTTGGCATGCAGAGAGTTCTCAGGCCCAGTTCAACAAGCTTTGTGGAAATGGGTGGGTTTTACACAGACAGCTTTATTTGGTGTGACTTACACAACACACAGAGTACCTGATGTTGTGCCAGTATTTACAGAGTGACCTGCCAGCTCAGTCCTCCTTCTTTTCACATCTCAGCTGAGAATGGCTTCTCTCTTTCCTTCCAAATGTCTTTCTCCCTGTGCTGTTATTTAATTCTGGAAATGGCACCGGGACACAATTCACGTGAGCAACAATGTGCCAATAAATGTGTGTTCGGTCTGATGTGTGGGTAACTTGTCTGGTGCACTGTGGCCTAGCATTCTGTTGTCTTTATTTGTCAAGCGCTTGGACATGCAGAGGGAACTAGGTGGTTCCATATTCACTGCTTGTGGCGCTTACATGGTGCAGCCTGGACTTTTCAGGACTGCTTTTGGGAAGGCTAAGTCCCCATTACTTAGGATGTACATCCATTTGGATGCACCCAAGGTTCCCACAGTTGAAGCACTTTTCATGCATAATGTGCTGGGGGTGCATGAGGGTGGGGGGCTGATATGATGCTGACCCTTGGACCTGCCTTGAGTCCTAATCAGAACTAGGAAAGCTTCATCTGACTTCAGGAAAATACGCATCTTTTCACTCAATTCCAGTGGTTGTCAACTAGGGATAATTTTGTAACAAGCAACGGGAATCCAGTGCTTCATTTCTTCCATCTCCCTGGAAGGAGGAGTGTTTCATTGAAGGTAGACACTCCTTCCTTGAATAGCCTGGTGCAGCTTGATCCTCGCAGACATTGGGCAATGTCTGCAGACAATTTTCCTTGTCATAATTGCAGGGGATGCTGCTGGCTAAATATCCTATAATGCTTAGCATCCTAATGCTGCCAAATGTCCTGTAATTCACAGCATCCCTCCCACTGCCTTGCCCCAATAAAAAGTTACCCAGCCCCAAATGTTAATTGTGCCAAGATTAGAGATCTCTTCTATTCGATCAGTCCTTTATTCATTTTACTAATCTAGACTGAAATTTAAGATGACACAGTACCAGAGAGCACAGTGTGATTCTGTCCAAATAATATTTTCCTGGAGAGAGAGAGAGTGATGCCCTACTGGCTAGGTGTTGGGGTCGCTCATAGAAAAACCAGGCTAGTGGATGCCAGGACAAACATTTTCTCTCCAGAGCCACCTCTTTCTGGCTGCCCTTCCCCCAGAGTATGCTTTAGAGCCAGGAGAACCCATTGCCAGTGATGCTTTGCTTCGATGTGTAGAGGAACTGTTGGACTCTGTGAACGGCTCATGCCTGGAGGGCAGGAGTATTATAATTCACAAAGGAGAGGAGACCAATTAGAGTTGATTGAAAACAGAACACACTGTGGGAAGCATTCGATGCTCCAAATCATTGAGCAAGCGATATATGCATGCCAAGGTCCAGACCCTCCAAAAAGTGAAGGTGGACACAGGGCCCCATGGCTTGCAAGCCCATAAGAAAACATAAGATGAGGTAAAATTGGAGAATTTTGCAAACAGCGGTGGTCCTCCATGATGTCTGTCTTGTTCTGATTTCTTCTGCATCGTGGGGAAGACTGGAGAGGTTAATTTTGGTCTGTAGTCACCACACATTGGATGTAGCTCCAGAGAGAGCTGAATTTCCACCCTAGTTCTAGCGTGTACAAACTACCACATTTCACTGTGTATAAGGCACACTTTTTGCTCAAATTTTTGAGGGAAAAATAAGAATGCACATTATACATGGATTGTACTAATTCTGTATCTATACGTTTTTTAATTCTTTTATTTATGCTTATGTGTTGAAAGTGTAACTCTAGAAAGAATAACAATATCAGTGTGCAAAATAATACTCTGGAATATGACAATTGGTTTTGTTTCTAAATATAAATAAAGAAACAATTGAATTAAAAAATTAAAATGAAAGATTTTTTCTGAAAGTTTGGGCCAAAAATGTGAGTGTGCATTATACATGGCACAGTATGGGATTGCTCTCAGGCCTGGCTCCTTTCAACCTCAGATTCCTCATCTGTAAAGTGAAGAAAATGGTACCTACCTGTTGTGAAGGTGACTGGAGGCAGCTGTTGTGACTGTGTGAGCTCAGATACTTGGTGGGCATTCAGGTACCTCTTTCCGGCCTGCCCCTGAAGCAGTGCTCAGGCCCCCCATACTACCAGAGAGCCGAGCTTCTCGAAGCACTCTTCTGGAAGCATTGTGGATGTACATCAGAGCGCAGGCCACACTCTAGAATTCCCTGGTGGGGACAGAAGTTGGCTTACTACCTTCACTTTACTACTCCTGCTCCACCAGTGGCCTCTCCTCTTCTGTCATTGGTGGGGCTCAGGGAGGGGAGAAGTGGGCAGGAGGAGGATGGCAAACACTTGGTCCAGGTCTCCTCCATGGTCCAGAAACAAGAATCTGTAGGAATAGACTGGCTGCTGATTTGTCCTCTCAGTGTCTGTCAGAGCCTCATGCAGCCACATGGGCTCCCGTTCCAGAGGCTTGTATAGTTAACGCCTCACCTTTTACAGCTCAGTCTGCCTCTGATCATAACAAATAGCTCTGAGAAGAGAATTAGTAGACTCAGGCCACCAGTGTGCCTGGGAACTGGCTGTTTGACCTCCAGTAAATCACTTCATTCTTAGGCACCTTGCTTTCCCATTTTCAAAGGGGCTCACTGGACCTTGGTGAGGTGTGACGTTCCTGCTGCCCACAGCAGTGGGCCACTCTGAGGGCTGTTTCTGAGCAGGCCTAGCAGGGTCAGGCAGGTGGGGAAGAGCAAGAAGGAGCCCCGGCAGCAAGGAGGATCCCCAGCAGGGGTTTGCTTGGCAAATAAGCCCGAGTTTCCCCAGCACAGCAGAACTGTGAAAACTGACGCTCTGAGTATTGCTTCAATTACTGGCTGTGACAGCTCTATCTTTTATGTTCTGGGAAGCAAGACATGAGGAGTGAAGGGAGCCATCTGAATGACTTAGCCAGGCTTACTCTGTTGAAAATCATCTGGGTTGGAGGACCGTCTGGGAGGCAGCAGTACTCGGGTCAGTTCCATGGCCAGTTCCTGGGCCCCCCTTGTTTTTTAGGGAGTCCAGGAGTCTGGTCCTCTGCAAGTCTGAGAGGGCTCCAGGGCCTTCTCTCTTCAACTGCTTGACCTTTAGTTTCTCTCCTTTGATGGGTGAACTTTGGGAGAGGGGTGGGTGGCAGCTTGTCTTGCTGGGGCAAGATGTATATGTTGAATGTACTTCTGATATTAAAACACATTAAACCCCCCTCCCCAGCTAAATCCATTTCAATCTTAGCCAGCTTGACCACACATAAAATTTCTTTCCCAAGATTCCTCTTCCACAAATCACCTGTAGTTGTGTCCATTCAGTTTTATTTCGGTTCAGATTTTGTGCTGCGTTTTCTTTCTTTTTCTCATTTTGGAACAACCAGTCCTTGAATTTTCCTTACCTACTTTGCATATACATTTTTTTCCTTCCACCCTTATTATTTCTGAGTAGTTTTAATTACACATATTGATTAAAATTCTCCACACTTAGAATCCTTTATTCCTAGCGAAAACTAAAAAGTAAGCAATTGGGCCTACCTAATATACTGGAATCCAGTGGATTGGGCAATTTATAAATTTCATAATTTCTAAAGTATATTTTTCCTCATAGTAAAATTTTCAATGTGGCGCAAAGCATATTTACTAATAAACCAAAATATATTTAGTTCCTTTGTTAAAGGAAGCCAAAAGTTGATAAACCTATGCTCAGTAATTGATGCTTCAGTATGGATTCTTATTTGGAAATGATGTAGGTGGTCAATGGGTATCCATTATTTAACTACCTCGGTATATCTTTAAGGCTTCAAGTTACCAAAAAGATTTTGGAAACTATTGTTTTTTTTTTTTTTAGGTAGACATACCATAAAATATAACTATTGTCAAAAAACTCATTTATAAATTTTTATCTTGCATCTATTTATTTCCTTTCTTTTAACATTTATTTAGATTATTTGTGAATATTTTATGAGACATTAAACAGTTAACGTATCTTCAGTGATCTTTCTTGCTGACAAGTTCTGTAACAGAGAGAATATGAGCTTATTGGACTTTTAGTAAACCTAGGTAGAATAAAAGAATTATATGTATGCTATGACTCAAAAGAACCTTTCAATACTCATTTTAAAACCAACAAACTTGCTTTTATTTACCAAACAGTCTTCTACATGACGTGGACTTGAAGAACTTTTAGGTTAGTTTTTTTATTTGAGACTAAATTCAATCTATGTAATGCTTGTTTGTCTTTAAGCTGATGAAATAGAGATTTTTGCAAATTAATATCATCTGGAAGAAGGAAAAAAATCAACCATACATAGACGTGCAGACAAACATAAACAGAGGCCCGTGGCCTTTGTTTTAAAATTTTAGCTATGAGACAGGCACGGAGATGCAAAACTCACTAGTTTATAAAAATCCAGTTGGATCCAAATGGTGCTTCTGGTAGATGGAGTGAGTTAAGATCACCTGTTTAGATGTTTAAAACCTTTTGCTAATATTTGCGAGAGACTTTTATGATTTTTATAGGCATGAATTTTCAAGCTAGCATTTCCTTTACTCCTTGGCTGCAAACTCCTGTTTGCATTTCATTGGGCTTTGATGTGCGTAGATGAACATCCCCACCTGTAGAAGAGCCAAAAGCTTGTGCAGACTTGTCCCACCCAGGCAAATACGGACAGCCCGTGGATAGAAAGCCTGGGAGCAATGTACCAATGGGTCTTTATATTATTTCAGATCTTGTTCTATGCCCTTATCCCCATATCTTCCTGTTTGAACAAAAACAGGCATGCTATAAATGCCTGTCGTACATTTAATAAAAGTCCTGCAACATTATTGTTATCAATGAATACTATCCCACTGTATTATGGCAGTTTTGTTTAATGTCAGACATGCCAAGTGTTTTCCGTTTTTCACAACCACCAGCGGTGATGGGGGAAGGAAGATCATGGCAGACAGGTGTTCGTCCCCATCCCTTGGGAATAACTGTGGTAACGTTGTTGGATCGCAGCAGCGACAGAGCCTTGGCCATCTCATGGCTCGCGTAAACCAGTCACTAAAATTCCACAGCACACCAACAAATTTTTTTTCTTCTAATCTGACAAAAAAGGGTATAATTTGGTTTCATTTACACTGGACAACTACTGTTATGTTGCCTGTTGCCATTTTTTTTATTTGACAATCTAAAGGAAAAGAGGTTAGTGCCCTGGATTAAATAGTCAAGTCTGGCACATTTAAAAAATTCCTGTGGCACACCATTTGAAAATCTCTGGGTCAAAGGGTCTGTGCATTTTAAAGGCTTTTTGATTAAGTGTTTCTAAATTGCCCATCTAGAAGAGTTGTAGCAATTTAAGCTCTCTGTAGCAGTGTGGAAGAATGCCTGTTGCCTCTCACCCTTGCTAGGCCTAGATTTTATCATGCCTTTAAATCTTTGCCCATTCGAGTCAGGAAAGATGGTAATTTGTTTCAATTTGCATTCCTTTGATTACTAATGTGATTGAGCATTTGTTTTATAAGCCTGTTAGTCATTTGCATTTCTGCTTTTGTAAATTGCCAGTTTATTTCTTTGGGGCAAGAGAATCTTTCACTTCAGGAAACCCTCCCCTAAGGTACTAGGACCAGATTTATAAAACTGTCTTTTGTTCTCATACTTCAAAAATATGCCTCCCATTGAAAAAATGAAGAGGGCATCCGAAAGGGGGGCCTGGTGTCCCTTTACCAAGTGGTGCGTCCATCAGCAATGGGTCCAGGGACAGAATTTAGGCTTCTTGTCTCAACGACTAGCTCTTACTTTAGAGTTGACTCTCAGGTTCATGGCCATATAGTAGCTTATGTCTCTATTAGAGGGCTAACCAAAGGCCTCCTTACAGTCTAGATATTTGAGAATCTATGTCAAATAAGTATTGTATATATAATGTAGTATGTTTTATATTATACAGTATAGTTCATTCTATGTAGTTTATATCATATAGTTTGCATCATCTCATTGATGATAGATGAGGCATTACCCTCTCCTATTCTAGGTTTTGAGCTCCTAAAAGACAAGGAATGTTGCTTGTTCATCACAGGTGCCACCCAATGTGAGAGGAATAAAAAGATAATGCCGCTTCCTGGGAGTGCCATTTAATTCCAGCAGATTTTGAATTTTCTAGTCCTTCTTCAAACTTGCTGGGTAGTGTTTGAAAAATGACCCAAGTTAATAGTGCTCCTCATTCTAACATATCCAAAAGGAAGGGCTGGTAATATTTATACACAAGGTCTGTTACACCGGTTCTTGGAAAATGCTGAAAATTATCATAGCACTGAAAAAACAATTAAGAACACTCTGCACGCAAGTCATTAACTACCCTTGAAATAAAATGTATGCATTCCACTGACATTTCAATGACTGTATTTGCTAATAACCAAGGCTTGACAAATTGATATTAGTTACCAGCTTGGCTGAAATGGGAATCCAATACTGTTTCTACTCTTTTTGAACAATCCAATTAAGGCACTCTTTCTGTATAACACGTGTGCCACTTTTCCATGTGAAATGTCACGGTGATGTTATATGTGAAGTAGGAACCTGGTTATTTGGCAGTGGTTCTGTCTCTTCAGGCTGGGATGTGGTGGGCTGGGGGCGGAGGTGCGCTCACACTCTGCCTTGTCAGGGATCCAGGAAAAAGCGCTCAGAGGTGGTGTTTCCAGCTGAATCTCAGTCCATGATTGTTGCTCAGCCTGCAGGAGATGCTCCTTGGTGATGATCCAGTGGGTTCTCAGAGCTCTGCTTCTGTGAGAAGCAATAGCAGCGCAGTGTACTATGACCCCTGTGTTGACTTGAGACCAGCATCATGGAGGTATTCTCCCTTCCACAGCGAGAGCTCCTTTCTGCAAGCTTGACTCCCACCACGGAGAAGGTCAAGGGGTTCCAGGAAGGATCTTTGCTTTCCACTGAGGCCACAGTCAACGTCCTGCATTGGAGGCTTGTCAAAGCTGCTGCACTCGCTGGCTTGGGGTCCCAGGGACTGGAACTGGCCGAGCTCTTGCCTGCCCACTTCAGAACTCTTTAAGTGTGCTGATTTATTCTGTCGCCTGTCTTAGCAATGCTGAAGCCCTTCGATGACTCCCTTTCTCCGTGAATTCACTGGAACCTTGTCCTGGTGGGAGCCACGGGTCAGGCTGGCCTTTGCTTGCAATGACTGTGGCTCTCTTATTGATCTCCATGATCCTCTAGTGTGAGAAGGGTAGGAAACATTCTTGCTGCTTTTTTTTTTTTTTTTTTTGCTCCTGTTCACCATTGGATTATGTGCCTGGCATATGGAATGAGGGGCATAAGGAAGACCTAGGGTAATGCCTTAGCTACTAAAAAATAGCTATCTCCAAATGACACAATGAAGCTGCTTTTGTTTTCCTGAAAATATTGTTCTTGAAAGGTGCTCAAGTCATTCTCTAGGTGGTGCTGTGACATCCATCTTACTGCTAATCTCAGGATCTGGATGAGCACCTTGAGGTCACAAGTAGCGGACTGAGACTGAAGGATGGAATTTAAACAGCGAGGTCTGCACCATCCTTGCGGAGACCTGCCTGTTCAATGCATTGCCGCTAGGCTGTGCTGCAGTATAGACACAGCTGAGCTGCACTCTGTCAGCTCTTTCTTTCATTGTTTCCTTAAAAAAAAAAAAAAAAATCAATTCTTCTGCTCTCGGGTGCCTTCGAAGATCATATCAGAAAAAGCCATTGCCATCCCTGTCCTTTGAAATGAAGAACCTTTGAGTGACTCTGTTATGGTTTTGTTAAGGCCTGAGGCAGTTATGCTCAGAATGATTTCCTCTGCTGCTTAGAGACCATTTAGTCACCACCCTCAGCATCGGGTGTCCTGGGGCGAGGACTGCAGTTTTTCTCCTCCGTTTTCTTACCAGCTCCTCATTTTCTTCCTGCCCTGATTAACACTGGGAGAGCTCAAGGCTCCGTCTGGGGCTCCTCTCTCCTTTTTTTCTTGGGATACTCTTCCCAGATTACTTTCCTCAGTAACATGCCATCCATTTGTGAAGGACGCCCTCAGCGGGGTCTCTAGTTCTGACCTTTCCTTCAAACTTCAGACACTTATCTCCAGGGTGAAGGTCCCGGTTACATAATCCTACACGTGTCTGGAAATTTGACATCTTCACTTGACTATCTACAGGCATTCCAATTGCAATGTCTGAAACTATTTTTTTAAAAAAATCCAAGATCCTTATTTCTTCCCAGGTAATGGCATCAATATCCACCAGTTGCTTAAGCCAGTTATCTAGTCCTTTTCCTTGATCATTTGATTTCTCTGATCTAATGAGTCAATAAACTCTACAGGCTTTACATTCAAAGTACATCCCACCTCTTCCCAATTCTACTTCCTCCACTACAACCCTGTTTCAGCCACAGTCATCTCTTACTTGGACAGATCTTACAATCCATTCTTTGCATAGTAATCAGGTTGACATTTAATCAGAGCAGGATGCTTCCTTGCCTAAAATCCTCCTACAAGAAAGGAAGTAAATAACTGGCAACAATAATAGAATTTACCATGCCACTAAAATAAGCAGGGAAACCAGAGTGTATTGAGTGCCCTTGTGCTGGATTATTTGCATTTGCTCTGTTATTTAATTTAAGCTTCATCTTATCTCTGTCTTTGTGGGCATTATTCCAGTTTATTCCAGCTAAAACAGAGTGAAACCACACAAGCAAACCAATAAACAAGAAAAATGAGGCCCGGGATGATGAAAATAATGTGTGTATTCTCACATGTCGCTAACACTTACTAAAGTGTTAAAGCTGGATGTGAACCTTTATTCTCTTGACTGCTGACGCCCACAGGTGATCTGTTTGGTTCTTCCCATCACTTCCTTGGAACAAGTCATCTTTTCTCCATCTGGCCTCAGGAGTACGTTCTTGGAGGTTTTTGTGTTACAAGAGCCCTTTGCCTGATGATTTATCAGTTGTCATCATCAGTCTTGTTGAAGACTTTCCCTTGATGACTGTCTTGATTCAGAATAGATGTGGCCGTGGATAACAGAACACTGAAGATCTCCATCTTGGTCTTCCTCACATGCAGAAGCCTGGAGGTGAGCAGCCCTGAGCTCTCAGGGGACCCCATACTCATGACGCTGGTGTTCTTTCTGCTCCGATGTTGAAATCCATGGTGTCTTCCTCCAGGTCCTCCCATGTTCCAAGGTGGCTGCAGGGAGGCCCTCCTAAGCCTGGGTCTGTTACTAAGGAAGGAGGGGAGAAACCGGCATTATTCAAGTTTTTCTCCCCACAGTGGGGGTCTGAGTGTGTAAAGAGTAAAGCCTGGGACCAGGTTGACTTGGCATCAGATTGAACTGGCAGTAATTCCCATTGTCTGCTGTGACTAACTTTGTTATATGGGGCTAGTTGTGTAACTTCTGTAAGATGGGTGCTTTATGCAATCTTCTCACTTAATTCCTACTAAAGCCCCCCAAAGAGATGTTATTTCTATTTTATAGGTGCGAAAACCAAGGCTCGAAATGTGTCAGTGCATATCAAACAACATGTAACATGCAGTGATGAACACTTCATGCAGCATGCAAGCTCTTCTTCACCCCATTTTAATCCCAAGTGTTCCTCCTGACTGTCAAATGGGAGCCTTCATCCTTCATTCTTTCCATTGTTGGAGTTTTCACAGTTTTCTTTCATGAAAGAAAACCTAAGCTCGGTGCAATCACAGGTGATGGGAGAATATCGTAGGGCTTAAAAAAAAAAGATATGTCTGAAGGCCAACCCTAGGGACTTCTGATTTAGTAGGTCTGAATGGGTTTGAGAAACCCACAGCTTAAAAAGTCGATATACATCTCCATGGTGTGCCCTTCTGGCACAGAGGAATAACTTCTAAAAATGTTCTGCTGGCCTTAATATGGCAGCATCTTGGATGAAAAAAAAAAAAAGTCCTTGCCCATCCCAGTGCTTGTGTGTTATATTAAATAGCCTCACTGACATTGCTACCACCCTTCTAGGGTGTGGCATTACACCAGGCTTCCTTCCCAGGCTCCCCCTCAGGAACTCCCTGTCAGACCTTCCCCTGGGCTCCAGTCCATCGTTACAGGTGCTGCCCATGCTTCGTAAGGGCTGTTCTCATTCAGGGTGCTGGGATCTGCCACTTCATCTGGCCTTTCCTTCTCCCCTTTGCTCCTCTCTGGGGTGAAGGCTGGCAGGAGAGAACAAGCAGACATGTGTAAAGGCTCTATATTGGCAGCTTGGATTTCAGAGAACAGAAGCAATATTCCAGGCATATCTCCCCTGTGTTTATGCTGACAAAGGCTGGCTTCGCAAGGACTGCAGCACCATGTACGCTGTGGGCCCTCTGCAAATCAGTGCCAATGACAGCATTGTAATTACGCTTCAAAAACAAAGGCAGCGAGAAGCTGCATTTTAAATATCCTTCACTGGGTTGCTCTAGGGGTGCCTGTGTAAATTCAGGCCTGGAGAGCAGGTGCAGAGGTTAAAAATACACTCAACAAAAGCAAGAACCTAGTGCCTCCCTTTCTGTCGTATCTGTTGTGCATGTGAATACTTTCTTGGAGGCCAAGACATTAAGGGAGGGGATGGGGGTTGGACATGGGAACTCATCTCTTGGATCCATACATAGTGCAGCAAAATGAGCATGCAGAGGACTAAAGCACATCTCTTATCCGTTTGGTGGAGGCAGAAAGCAAATTTGTACTCATAACCCACTAGCAGCTTCTCAATCTCTCATGAATTCAGGGAGTTAAAAAAAAAACTGTTAAAAAAGTCTCCTAGCCCTGGCTGGGTGGCTCTATTGGTTGGAGTGTTGTTCTATACACTGAAAGGTTGTTGGTTCAATTCTTAGTCAGAACACATGCTTGGGGTTGCAGGTTCAATCCCTGGTTGGGGTGCATCCAGGAGGCAACCAATTGATGTTTCTCTCTTAACATCAATGTTTCTCTCACATTATGTTTCTCTCTCTCTCCCTCCCTCCCTCTCTCCTTTCCTATCTCTCTGAAAATAAATATATCCTTGAGTGAGGATTAAAAAAAGGGTCTGGTACATAAAATAATAATGGCAAATCCCACCTGTTTAGTGTCCACTTGTTTAGTGCCAGTGACCAGGCACCCTACACCCACAATTTTGGGTCCCCCCAGCAGGAGTGGGGGTGGGTATTGTGTGGTGCTCCGAGAGTCTCTGAGAGGCACACAAAGGCACATAGCCAAGAAATGACAGGACCCAGGTCTAGACCCAGAGGGTCCCCAGTCCCCTCCTTTCTCCAGGTGGCACCTGAGATAGGTGGCTTGATGATAGCTCGTTGGGTTGCAAGGAAATGAAGTCCAGTTCCAGATTCCATCAGCACAATGTAATCCATACTATGGGTTTAATAAAAGTAATTTATACTCAACTCCAGCTTGCACATAGAAGGGAATTTATTAAAGAGGTTTTTCACTGGACCTGAAAGTGGGTCTGCGTCTCTTGAATGAAGGGGAGCCAGGCAGTCCCTTGTTTTGCCTTTCTCTACACCTCAGCTCACCAATTCACCAACGGGTTTCATGTTCATTCACTTCCACATTCATTTTTAATTCACTCATTCACTCATCCATTTATTCCCTCATCACACATTTTCCACTCAACATTCTGAGGATGAGAAGCAAGGCCTTAAAGGTGAAAGCTCCCCTTGGTCAGCAGGATAAAATCTGAACACCCAGACAGGGTTCACTTACTTTTGCAGATGTTGTACTTCCCACCGCATTGTGCTTGAGGCTCTAGTACATGTCACAATGCCCTTTTGCCCTGTTTGCTTAACAAATGAACGGCAGTTGGCTTCAAGGCACAGTTCGGTATTCTCTCCCTAATTTCTCCTCTGCAACACTCTCCGTGACCCTCAGAGCACATCTAAGTGGTGTTCCCATAATACTCGGTGGGCCTGCCAGTAGCCTGTGAGGTACCTGTGTGCCAGTGAGGAGAAATTGTCCCTCCTGGAGACACTTGATCATCATGTGCTGGAAAATTGTAATAGTCGGTCTGCAGGTCTGAGCTGGCTGGGTGGTAAACAAGGCCCTTGGACCTAGAGCCATTGAGAACAGCATAAGCTTCTTGATTGGGAGCCAGCGACTCTGACCCACCTTCCCTGGGGAGCAGCCTCAACCCCCTGGTGGCATCTCTGACTCCAGAATTGTCACAAAGTATATCTCACTAACTGCTTAGTGCCCTGTAAAACTCTCGGCATATTGTAGGCTCTCAATAAACAGCTATTGAATCAATGCAAAAATGACTAAAATACAAGGCCTGAATGACTCTCAGGCAAAAACATTAAGTGCAGTAGCGATATCTCCTGAGTACAGGTGTGGACCCTGCCCCAAGAATATTAGGTGGTTTGGGGCTCATGTGTTTTTCACTCTCCACTTCCTTTTCTTCTGTCCTTATTTACCTGTGATAATTTTCATTATGGAAGCAATCTACAGTCGTTTAAAGAAAATGAGAAAGTTGGATAAGCAAAAATAATTTGTAAACCCACTCCTCACAAATAACAAGCATTAACATCTGCTTCCTCAGATATTTTTCTATGCAAAAAGTATAGATCACTGTGGGCTATTTTTTAAGATTAGGCAGATATGTAAATAACAAAGACATAGGTGGGCCTTGGCATAACCTTAAAAATTAGAGTTTCAAACATTGTGCCTCCTTGGGAGATACTGAGTTCCCTATCTTGGATGTATTTTAAAAAAATATTAGAAACTTGCTTGTTTGCATGCATTGGATAATACCAGGATTAGGAAACTTCTAAAGTCTGAGATTCTGATCCATTAGGAGAATTCTCATGGATTCCAACGGGAATCCATGTTTCTAAAAGCGTCTGCTGTGTTGGGAGCCAAGATACATAGTGAACTTCAGCCCTGTCTTCACCAGCACAGAGCTCCAAGGCAGCCAGTCAGATGTAATCTTCGAACACTCTCTCAGGCTTACTTAGACTTTTCAGGTTGACAGGTGAGTTTTTTTCCACCATGGGTCTAGCAATGCCTAATGCAGCCATTGTGCAAGTAGCATTAAATTAGTTATAGGATAGAATGAAAGGGGGGACTTTCACACAAGGCCAAACTGGAAAGAAAGCAAGCCAGAGAACATTTCAACTCCAAATGCAATTTACTTTGCCAAAAGGAGTCGGGAAATTACAGCCCTTCATACCAAATTATCGCACAGATTTGCCTTTGAATGTGAGCTCTCCCTTCAAGGATCTGTCTCCATGTTCCCTCCACTTCACCTCTCAGCAGCCAGAATCCACCACCGATGGCAGCAGCCACTGGAACAACCTGATATTGTCCGTTTCCTGACACGATGGCAGGAAGTACTGACAGACGGAGTGTGGTGGAAAGTCCTGTTCCAAGCAAACAAATGGGTATGAGATTATGAACAACAGGATGGAAGAGAACGTAAATGCTCTCAGGAAAGCTGACTTAACAAAATGTATTTCTCCCTCCAATGTGAAGGATTTAAAGAATATATGTAGATATTTCCCCCTAATGCCCCGAGAGATGGAGCTTAATTCCACCCCTCCTGCTCCAGCATAGGCCAGACATAGTGGCTTGCTTTCAAATGACTGAATATGGAAAGAGAACAATAGTAACGTTGCACTGGAGAAAAACCAGCCAATGTCACTCAGCTGAGAGATGAACCAGGTGATGACATCATCCATGATGCCATGTGGGTGTCATGCACCCATGATAAGTGTCAGGAAGGGCACTTCCCCTTGAAGATTCATACCCCAGGCTCATAATGAGAAAAAGAATTGGACACACCCACACTGCGGGCCATTCTACAGGACACCTGTGCATCGCGATGCTGAAGATGGTCAAATGAAAGACTGTGAAACTCACAGGTGAGAGGAGATCAGGGAGATGTGGCAGCTTCATGCATTATGCGGCCCTAGATGGGCATTTGGAACAAAACGAGGATGTTACTGGGACACCCCGGTGAAATCCAAGGCACTCTGGAGTTTAGTTAATAATAATGTGCCAAAGCAACGTCGTTGTCTTTGTTTGGACAAATGTGCTATGATGCCGTCAGATGGTGACAGTGGAGAAACAGGGTGGCAGGTATCCTCATAACTCTTGTGTTGATCTACAATTATTCTAAATGAAAAGTTCATTCACCTTTTTCAAGGATGTGCTTTCTTTTTCCTCTGTGAAAATCCCTCTTCCATTTCATTAGGGGGCTTGCCCCATGCCTCGGATACTGACCCCTCAGGCCATTTTAAGAGAATCAGTCTGTTTCTTACAAAGGGTGTCTGCATTCCCAGTCACACGACTCCAACACTAGACTTCAGAATTGCATTTCTTGAGAGAGAAAGGTTAGAGCAATCATTCTTCGCCAGCTGCTTGGCAGTTGACCACAGAAACTCGGAAAAGAGGAGGCTCATAATGCTAACCTAATTAGGTCTGAAGTCACTCACAATAGTCTGTATAATCACATGACACAGTTGTAATTATCCCTGGTAAATGGACATAAAACAGGCTGATGTTTAAATGGTAGGCTATATTTCATGGAGGAGTGAGTAAAAAAGGCTTTAGAACCAGTCTAATCAGCCATCCCTCCGAAGGGCAACAATGACTTTACAGCATCCCTATTGGCTGATAGCTCTTGCTTTTTTTGCTCATTTGGCTAATTCACATCTACCTGGCAAGAGGGAAGAACTTTGATGTTTTAGTTGTGGTGAATCTGTTGTTTTATTTACATGGCTGGTTGACCTCCTTCAATAAGACGGGAACCAAACTTGATGACAAAGCCAGGAATAATTCACAAGGTTTTTAAAGGAGGTTTCCATGTGGAAATTGGGATAACTATGCCTGACCCAAGTAACTGCCACCTCTATTTGGAAAGAAAACCCCACTTCCTCATTGTCCCTCTCTATTAACTCTATTTTCATAATGATGCTTCTTAGGGTTACATTTTCTCTCTCCTGGACTTTCCATGAACCATTTTCATATATTAAAATCAGTCTGGTCTTGTCAATATTTTTGTGTTCTCTTTGGATTGTTTAGTAGGTGCATGGAGAAATTCCAGACTGGTGGCACCCTTTGAGTCTCCTTATATATTCTTTATGTATTAACAGGTATCAAGCAACCAAGCATCTCCCGAGTTCTTGGACCTGAGCCTTGCCAGTAAGACGAGAGTTGCCTGATGTCCTCTTTATGGGTCATGTGATCCTACACAGCTGGAGACTCTTTTCTGGGCTATTAAAATTGTGACTTAACTGGCAAACCACCAAACATTCAGGGCTTGATTGCTGGATCTTGTAATAGGCTATTTTTCCTCCCCCTGTCCCATTATAATCTCTGACCCTTGAAGCCTTGATCCATACTGGAACTACCACCCTCACCCTTTCAAGCTCTTTTTTCTATTACTTTCCCATTTATTTAACCTCTCAACTCTCGTCAATTTTATCTCAGTCTGCTAACACTGATTTTCTGGAATCTTCTGGTTTTCTTGAGTGTGAACTCTAAAAAAGATAAAATGTCATCAGTTAGTATTAAAATTATCTTTATCTAACTTTCTCTTACCTTCTTCCCCTACTTGATGAAATACAGTGTAGGTGCTTGAAGAGCCTGGTGTGAAATGATCAATGACCAAAAAGAATTTACTTTAAGTAGGCCAAGTGTCCCTATAGAGTTCTACTGTGACATTGGGGGATCCTTATGGGTCCAGTGTGGGGTGTTCGCATTTCCAAAGAGGCATCTAGGATATGCACAAGTAGATGGTAGCTTCGTGTAAATTTCACAATGCATTAAACAGAAGTTCCTGCTGGGGAGAGGTGAGCCTTCTCTGGGAGGATGTTTTACTTATGTTTCCACCCACATGTGTTACCTTGTGATGATTAAATTTTGAACCCCTTCAGTACAGAGAGGATCAGCCTGTTACAGAGATAGAGATGAAAATATGTGATTAACTAAGTCTTTGGTCTTTGAGTGACCTGGAAATGAAGCTATAGAGCAGGGGTGTCCAACCTTTTGCATCTCTGGGCCACACTGGAAGAAGAGTTGTCTTGGGCCACACATTAAATATGTTGCAACACATAATCACAAAAAAATCTCATAATGTTTTGATTTAATTTATGATTTTGCATTGAGCCGCATTCATAGCCATCCTGGGCTGCATGCAGCCTGTGGACCATGGGTTGGACACCCCTGCTAGGGTATTAGGACATGAACAGGACAACTAATTTATTTCCAAACTGCTTTTTGCTCATCATTTGCATTATGGTTATAATTCATCTAATAAATCATGTAATAAATTCTTGTTGAAACTGGACATATCTCCCTGAGATTCTTGGATATAGTGGTTGGAGATATTTGGCTTTGAAGATGAGAATTAGCTAGAAGTCCCCGCTGAGGTTCCTCAGAGGCAGCTAGTGTGGGCCACATGGTCCGCCAGGCGCATGATGTGGCTCAAAATACTTCTGAGATGTGCGTGGTGAGATGAAGGAGTATGTTGTCCAGACAGGATGTGTGATCTCTTCTCATAGAAACTCACAGCTGGTATGGACAAGAATTTTTCTGAGAAGCTCACCAGCCCACTGGCCTTCAAACAAAGAAGGAATTTTTAATGTCCAGTCCTTGGTGTCTTTGTCCTGAGCTGCCATTGACTGTGTGTATATGAAATAACTCATCTAGAAGTATAACTCAGCTTTGTGTTTTCAACCTTGGCCTTAGGCCGTGTAATATATGGATGCCTTCTTATTACTGTTTGAGTTTTTCCATATATAATATTCTGCTTATTTTTGAGGTTGAAGTTTGGGATCCTCCAGAAAGGTGCATTCAGTACCAGAGTAAATCTTTCATGAATGCAGTAGGTTCTTACACAGAAAATGAGAACTTGGAAAATTGCCATAGATGTTGGGATGGTAAATCCAGTGTCTCCTGATCATGCTTCCTTTGGTGTAGAGTTTGGCAAGTCTAGACCTAATGAAAGGTGACTCTGGGTAGCACAGGAAAGGAGCCACCCACCGGAAGGAGGTTGGCCAAGGATGCAGTGGAAAGTCAGACCTCTTGGGAAACCCTTGGTGGAAGACATGGGAGCTATACCCTGTCAAAACCGAGCCAGCCATCTACCGAACCCACCTCCTCTTATATTAACACAGCAGCTGGAGCCATGAGCAAAGTCATGTCCTGGTCCTGTAATTTGTTATCTGAGTAGCTTGGGAGGAAGCTGGATTCCTCAGGAGCAGAGAACTCACCTCCAGCTTTAGCCACCCCTCTCTGTGTAGCTATCCCCAGCTCTGACCCCAACCAAACCCTGTAGTGTTTGGGCTTTCTCATTGTATTAATGAAGACCACAATTTTCTGTATAATTGATGCTAACTCATATACATGCCCTTTCCTTATTTCTCTCTTTATTTCTGCCTCATTTTTTTAATAAGTGAAAAAAGATCATCTACTAGAGCTGTAGAAGCAGTGAATATTTATGTAGCAAAAGAAAGGGAACTGGTGCATATTATAATGATCTCTACTACTCTTACTATTACCAAAACTTTAGATAACAGACACTCCCCAGACTGAGACCTGTGAGAACTGAGTCTTGACTGACTTGGTTACAAGTGCCTGACATGGAGCAGACACCCGGTACATATTTTCCCATTATGTTGACTCAGTGCTTTTGATAACTGAGCAATCACGGGCCAACGATTGGCACTGAAACAAAGAATAAATGTTAGTCTTTACCTTCTGAAATGTGCCAGATACTCTCCTTCAATATAACTGAACCAATTGCTGTAGAGGGAAGTTAAGTTACTAATCATTCCAAAGCAGATGTAATGTCTCATGCCAGACCAAAGCCACACCCTTAATTTAATTCTTGATTGTTAATTTATTTTCAAACAATTGAGTGAATGGTGGACATAACTATGGAACAAAATCTGCTAAATTCAACCAGTTTGTTATTTAACCATGTGAGTGTGTATGTGTATGAGAGAGAGAAAATCTAATTGATCATATATCTAGAAATCATACCCACTAGGTAGCCTCTGGCCCACGATACCAAAATTAGAAAGTTGACCTCTTAGCATGAGGTCTTCTTTTGACCCCAGAGTGACATCATTGGGTGCCACAGGGTTATCAAGCTGGAAGGGGCCTGAGAAATCATTGCTTTTTATTTCCTTCATTGCAGCATGAGGAAAACAAGTAGGGGCCAGAGAAGTTAAATGATTTATCGAAAGTCATCTAAAGTCATAATGAAAAAATTGGGTTAGAATGAGGTTTATTGCCTCCAAGTCTGCTGTTTTGTCTACTCTCTATCATGCTGACTTCTGCAAAAATCAATAAGAGAGAAACTCAGTAAAATTTTCAGGATATTTTGCAGTATAAATGGTTGGTCTGGATCCTTGGTGCTTTGTCTTTGTTTTACTGTCATGCGTTTCAAATTCAGTTTTTAGCAATCAAAGTTTCGATGCTTTGTAATTCATCAGCTTTTGAGATTGGTTTGCATTTCAGTTACTATTTCTGTGTAAGGAATCATCTCGATCTCAGTGGCTTAAAACAACTGTTGTATTTTTCTCATGATTTGGAGAGGACTTGGCAGGGGGTCTCTTGCTTGAAGTCTCTTGTGCTTTTACATTGGGAGTTGGCTGGGGCTGCCATTCTCTACAGGGTTGGCTGCTTTGGACGTTCAAGATCACTCACTCTTGCAGTTCACAGCTGATGCCAGCAGATTCCAGCTAAGTTGAGAGCTTGCTTGGGGCTCCCTACCAGAGCACTGTGTGGGTCTTTCCATGTGGCCCGGGGCTTCCTTAGAGCATATCTGCCTTAGAACTGCCTTAGGGGAGTCAGTACTCTCACATGGTGGCTTGGGTATCCATATCAGGGGCCCAGTGGGTTAGGCAGCAAGTGTGTAGCTTTTTGCGGCCTGACCTTGGAAGCTAAGAAGTGTTACTTCTGCTACATTCTGTTTGGTAATTCAGAGTCACTTGGCCAAGGTTCATCAGTTCCACCTCTTGGTGGTGACTCTGGCTCTTGAGCAAATTATACAACTCCTTTTGGCCTTGGTCTCCTCATCAGTGCACTAGGAATATTGATATTTCAATTGCAAGACAGTTTTGAGGATTAAGCAGTAAATGATATCTGAAGCAAAGTGGCCCCTTGGTGGTAAAAATCATGGTGTTGTTGGCTGCATGGGAAGCCAGTTAATTCATAGCCTGATGCTTATTTCTTAACCGCCTGGTTGTACAGAATATCTCTGAAAAGCAGCTTTTCAGAATGGGACAGGGCATTCCTTACTAGTGTAGAGAGTAGCCATGTGGTGGAGCAAAGCTGTGACAGCTGTGACACCAGGGGTCCCTGAAATGAGAGACACAGGACACCAGAGACAAACTTTCCCTTTTCAACAATTCTATGTTAGGCCAGCTTGCTAGGAAGTAGCTGGGTAGGGCTCCTGAAAAAGGGCCTCACCTTAGTGTGTTTGGAAACTGGTAGGTTCAGTAACCTCACCTAGTTGGGACTGGGCCTTCCTGTCCTGGGTACTTTTCATCTCTCCTGTGCATTTCAGAGGTCCATGGATTCAGAGTGGATCAAGGCAGTGACAGGCAGCGGCTAGCTGAACCAGGAGGCTGCCACTCGCTTCCTCTCCATCAGTGCCGAGCTGTGGGTGCAGGCACCTGGAAGGGTTCTTCATCTGCTGTGTTTAGCATCCATCCAGGGAAGCTGAAAACTGTGTGGCTCTTCTTTCCAGTAATCCTTAATTCTAACCTGCATGTTTTGTGCTCTGATTAGTCAACTGTGCTGTGGAGAGACATCACATTCTTCTCACAAATAGAGGTGAATCCTGTTTTCCATTGAGTATCATTTAAAAGAAATCAGGGAACTTTTCAGGGATGTGATGCCGTTGATGGCTGTCATTTTTATTGTGACTCCAATTCTTCACCATTCACTTAATGACAACAAGGGTGTCAGGGCATTGACTAAGCACAGGATCCCAGTGGTTTCTGCCCAGAGGACACAGCCTCACTGTTTCCACAAGTTTTGTGTTTTGAGGGGTTTTGTTCCTTGTCTCTTCCTTCGGAGTATTCTGCTAAATTGGGAACGTGATGATCTGGGTGGAAACAATGTTCTGGGAAGCAGATTATTCACCTGTTGTCAGGCACAGTTGTGGCGCGTAGCACCCAGTTTACAGAATGAGGGTGAACTTCTCTTTTATATGCTCCACTGTTCCCACTCCAACCCCTCTCGTATTGAAACAAATCTCATTCTATTTCATTCATAGATGTCTCCATCCACACTTTTTAAAACACCTTTTCCTTTTGAAATTCATTTTAGCCTTGACAGGAAGTTGCTCTTCTGCCTAAACTGAATTTGTAACGATGCAGCATCTGCTTGTCCCCTCTGGTGTGAAGGCAGAAAGCTGCCGGTCATTGTTCTCGGTGCTGTAACCATTTTTTCATAATTGAAGTTTTTGATTAGGGCTCCCTTCCGTCATTCATCACCAACTCCAAATTTAATAATGTCTCTTATCGGACCAATGGACCATCTCTAGTGAGTGTGCAAACTGCATGACGAGGAGAACAAATTTAGGTTTGGCAATATGGTTTTCTTGGGCTATGAGCTGTGTCCTGTGCTCTTGGCTCATGAGTTCAGGAGAGATTCCAACTTGTCCTTCAGAGACCAGGAATTGGAATTTCCTGGGCTTGTTCATTCCATCTGTGCAAACAGAGGGGCAGAGCATACGCACTCTATTTCGTGATATCAGGGCTGTTACCCAAAATGGGTTGTAGATGGGTTCTTTGTTCCTTGTTTAGCAAAACTGGGCCTTCTCCCTCCACTTTAAGCCTGCAATGACCTTGATGTTCTGTTTGTTAACACAGTGCTTGGCATATCACAGGCCTTCCGTGTTTGCTGGCCTAGTAGCTGGACTGGCAGAATCATTGAGCTGTGGAAAGTGTAAGCGTCTGTGACAGTGTTCTTGGTGGAACATATTTTGAGGTGAATCCTGTCATCAAAGGCTCCAGCAGATTGCGTATCACATCCCATTTCATTCCCTCTCATCCCATCACACCTCATCCCATTCCATAGTTTACCGAGCACCTACTCTGTGCTTGGCCCCATGCTAGGATCTGGGCATACCAAGAGGAATGAAGCAAACTGCCTGCTCCAGAAGGGCTCCCGTCTGAAGGGGTGTGGAAGATAAATACCCGCTGCAAACTCTTTTCTAGTCTCCCACCTGGGAGGCGGAGCCTTACTCCCCCCACCTGACCCTAGCCCATCACCAGTGACTTGACTGACTGGGGGCAGTTGGCTTGAGAAGCTAAGTCGAAAGAGGCCTTGCAGGTTGCACCCAGTTCTCTCGGAATGCTTGTTCTGGGGAAGCTGCTGTCATGTGAGAAGTCTAAGCACCTTATGACGGTCATGCTGGAAAAACCACCTGGAGGCCATCTGGTCACCGTCCATGGTGGGCCCAGTCCCCCTACCTGCCAAGGTGAAACCATCGCTGCCATGGCACCAGATATGCAAGGGAAGCCATCAAAGAACCTCCAGACCAGCCAGCCCATCTGCCAGCTGGGTGCTGCCCAGGGACCTCCCTGGACACCACAGAAAGCTGCAGGATCTCCCAGTCATACCTGTCCCAAATTCCCTGCCCACATAATAAATGAGGAAAAAGGCTGTTGTTTTAAGCCTTTATATGTTGGTGTTGTTTGTCACCCTGCAAACAGACAACCCGAACAAACAGGTAAGAAAATAACCAGGGTCTAGTAAGGAGTCTTATAAAGGTGTGCATTGTGCAAAGTGGGTTGTGGGAAATCAAATGGAGACAGTAATCCTCTTCTTAGAGAGGCCAGGCCACTGCATTGTACCACTGCAGGGGCCTCCACTCTGGTTTCGGTCTTTGTGGACGCCCAGGGTGTGCAGACCTGTGGCAGTTTTGGGTAATGGGTGCGGGGAAGGCAGGTTAGTTGGGAAAACTACATAGAAAGGGCATTTCAGCTTGGAACTGAAATATAAACAGGTTTCATGGGAAGGAAGCAGGAGGCGAAATCATACTGCAGCTGCGATAGCAGCATGGGGAGCAAAGCTTTGGAGGCACAGGCTCCCCCAGTATCTTGGGGCACCGTAACTGGTCCTGTGTGGTCACCAGGCACAGTCCTGGGGGGGGAGGCATGGCTGGAGATGGGCCTCCAAAGGCTGAGTGATGTGCAGAGGAGTCTTGTTGACATGCCATCCTGATGAGTCAGGAGGAGGCAGACGATAGAAAGACAGAAAATCTCAAAGCCGGGGAGCAACAGATTTGAAACAGTATTTGAGAAAATTGCAGTTCAAAACCCCACAGACTGTGAAAGATAGTTTGTTCTTCCGACTGCCTGCCTCTCCCTGAAAACTTGGCAGATCCATATTTTTTATAGGAAAGTCTTAAACAACAGGGGATTACTCAGTGATTCATTTAAAAGAATCGTTAACGGAAAATTGAGGCGTATCATAGCCTGCCTTCTTTAATTGCTCATTTATTATTACAGTAGGTGAGATAACACTTTGTATTACTCTTCAAGATAGTGTAAAATATTTATTGGTAAATATGGCAGTGCAGAAATTAATGCCAGTCGAGATTTCGTGGAGCTTTGTTTTCTCCTTGGATGGCCATAATTTTTACTTAGAGAAAAACAATATTGTGCTGATCCATTCTGGCTCAGACTTGAGAGCATCATGAACTCAACATCTGCATGACAATACTGTCTCTCAGTTTCTGTGGGATGGTGGGATTCTCCTGGTGGGCTCGTCCTATAGCTTGTTTGTGAAATCATTTTTTTTTCTGTTTATTAAGAACCTAGTGCTTAAGGAGAAGGCACATGGAGGTGTGAAATTTTCTTTTTTGCCCATCGCACCAAAATTCCGTAACAAACTATCCAAATACAAGTAGCTTTATAAGTGAGCGTATGTATTGTTTTATTTACCTGAAAGTCCACAGGGAGGTAGGTGGTTCCACAGAGTTGGTTCAGTGGCTTAAGAACATCACTGGTGGCCCAGGATTGTGTCCTGAAGACGGCAATGTCCAAAGACAGAAAAGAGTTGTTTTTAAATTTTATTGAATTTATTGGGCTGACACTGGTGAATAAATTATATAGGTTTCAAACATACAGTTCTGTAACACGTCATCTGTGTATTGCATTGTGTCCATTCCCCCCAAAGTCAAATCTCCTCCGTCACCATACATTTGACCCCCTTTACCTTCTTCTACTTCCCTCCAATCCCCCTTCCCTCTAACCACAACACTGCTGTCTGTGCCTATGAGTTTTTGTTTGTTTGTTTGTTTGTCTTGTGTCTTCATTTGTTGCTTTCAGTTTTATATGCCACATATGTGTGAAGTTGTATGGTTGTTGACTTTTTCCATCTGACTTATTTCACTGAACACATTTAAAGAGAGTTAGGCTTTTTATTTTTTGCTTTGTTTTCAATGTTTTTTTCTTAATTCCCAGAGAAAAATCTTTTCTTGAATCTCTCACCAGACTTTTCTATTCAGGTTTTCTTATGCAGATTTGAGCTCCCGGAAACTAATCACATGAATAGCAGAAAGGCTTAGAGGACATGAACTGGGGGTGCTTCCCAGGGCAGGGGGCAGAACCCTCCATCAGTCACTCCTGCCCCAGACTTGAAAGCAGTTACACAGGAATGTTCCCGGGTGCTCAGCCTTCTTCCCAAGGGGTGGTGATTCAGTATATCCCCTTTGCCCAGCTCTCTATCCTTTCGGGCAGGTGCAGAAGCATAGGAGACAAGGCTTGTTCTCAGGTAGTTTTAGTGGACATTGTAATAAAGCAGGCAGCCTCTTGACATGAGAAAATAATAAAATATACAGATTATTTATTACACCCTAGGAGATGAGACTACAGAGATGAATAAGACCTAGTTTTTGCCTGCAGAAAGTTGCAATTCTGTTCACCAACTAACTGCTTTATTGCATCTGGTCACATTGGGAGCAATTTGACCCCCAAGGTCACCAAGCTCTATCTATCATGCTTTGTATACAGGGCTACAGCCTAGCTAGAACATTCTCCCCACACTTGTTTCTGCATGGTTCCTCAGATTCTTCCATCGTGCACCTGACTGGGTTAAATGCTCCTTCCAGCATTCTCCCAGCATTGATGCTTACCTTTGTCCCAGCCCTTACCATCTGGGGCCTCATCATCCACCGGCTGCTCACCTATGAAGTCAGGTTCATTTTAATTTTTTTTAATTTTAATTTTTTAATTTTAATTGTTGTTCTTGTACAGTTTTCTGTCTTTTACTCCATTCCAGCCCACCGCCCCAGCCCTCCCCACCTCCCTCCCATTTCCACCCCCCTGGTTTTTGTCCATGTGACCTTTATACTTGTTGCTCCAAACCCTTCCCCTTTCCCCCTGAAATTCCCTCCCCTCTCCCCTCTGGTGACTATCAACCCCTTCTCAATTTTAGTGTCTTTTGTTATATTATGCTTGTTTGTTTGTTTTTTTGATTAGGTTCCTGTTAAAGGTGAGATCATATGGTATTTGTCTTTCACTGTCAGGCTCGTTTTCAATCAGTTTGTATCATTGCTGCCTAACCTGGTGACTGGAACATAAATGGTTTTCAATGCACGTTTGTCGTATGAACCCATGAATAATTAAATGAAAGGAAATTAAAGCTGGATCTTTCTCTCCCCTTTAATCAGTTTCTACCTGATTAGTTTTTCTCTTTTTGTTTTTTCCCTTTTTCCTCATCTCTCCATTTCCTTTCTTCTTTTCCTTTTGTTTGCTCACAATTCATAGTTAACTAATACATTATATTCAATGTATTCATTATACATAGACAATGAATCTGGGTTTTTACAAGTTATACGACTTTGCACAGACTTGCTTTTACCTTTTACCTCCTCCCCTCTTCTCAGAAAGAAGTACAATTATTGGAAGGGTTGGAGGCGGACCTGGAAACATCAGTGTTAATCATAAACACCATTGCAGGGACTTGGTTTCCTACCGTGAGCAGTCTTTGGGCCCATTTTCAAAGAGCCAAACTCCCACTGTGATATTATGATTTATAATAAGAAATACATATTTCTTCATTCCAGTTTATGGCCCAGAGCTCCTACACCTTTGCTATTTTCTAAGTGATGGAAGTGTCTTTTGTTGTGTTAGTGAGGGGACTTTGGGACACCCCCCCAGGGATGGATGGGGGCTGGTTTCCAGGATAACCAGGGACCTGGTTAGAGGGCTGGAACTTTCAGGCACCCACCCTCCCTCACGCTGGCCCCCAGGTTGAATCCTCCCGCTATGTACAGTTGTGCCCCCTTATTCTCTGGTTTGCTTTCCGCAATTTCAGTTACCCACAGTTAACCCTGGTTTGAAAATATTAAATGTAAAACTCCAGAAGTAAAAAAAATCATTTTAAACTGCGTGCCGTTTTGAGTAGCATGAGATCTCACGAATCCACTAGGTCGCCTGGTGTGTGCCGCTCCTGTTACTGGGTGTCTCCACCCTGTATGCATCTCTGTGCTATAGACACTTCCTGGCATCACACCAGCAGCCCCTTTGCTTATCAGGCAACTGTGATGGTAACTCAGGACTTGTGTTCAAGTAATACTTATTTTTACTTAATAATGGCCTCAAAGCACAAAGGTAATTATGTTGGCCGTACCAGTATGTGGAAGACAAGTTGTAAAGTGCTTCCTTCATGTGAAAAGGTAAAAGTGCTCAATTTAATAGTGACAGAAAAAAAATCATATGCTGAGGTTGCTAAGATCTGTGTTAAGAACGAGTCTTCTATAGGTAAAATAAGATATTTTGCGAGAGAGTACATTAGCATAACTTATTATACAATGTCATAATTATTTTATTATTAGTTATTGTTAACTTCTTACTATGCCTAATTTATAAATTGAACTTTACCATAAGTATGTATGTATAGAAAAAAAAGTATATGTATGATGGGTATTATGCACAATTTTAGGCATCCACTGGGTGTCTTAAAACTTATCCCCCATGGATAAGGGGGACTACTATAATGAAACCTCCTCAGAAATCCCAAAGGTCAGGGTTCAGAGAGCTTCTGGGTGGGTGCCCAGCTGGAGCTGTGGGGACGGTGCCATGCTGAGGAGGGCTTCACACTGACCCTGCGCTATGCGTCTCTTCTGTCTGCTGGTTCCTGAGTTACGTGTTTTCAATGGAAACTGCTAATGCAGTAGTAACATGTTTCTCTGGGTTCTGCGAGCTGCTCAAGTGAAGTAGTGGAACCTGATGAGGATGCTGTGGGAGCCTTCCATTGGTATTCAGCTGGTTGGGAGTACAGTTAACAACCTGGAGTTGTGACTGGAGCCTGTGGTTTGGGGGCAGGGATTGCAGTCTTGGAGGACTGACCCCTTCGTGAGTGGCTAAAGAACACACATGTGCACATGTACACACTCTGGAATATTATTGAGCCATGAGAAAGAAGGAAATCCTGCCATTTGTGACCATGTGAATGGGACTTGAGGGCATTATGCTAAGTGAGATAAGTCAGACAGAGAAAGATGAATATTGTGTGATATCACTTCTGTTTTGCAAGAATCCCGTAGAATATCTACATAATGAGATTTGGTCCTTCCCCAGGTTACTCTTGACAAAATAAAAATTCTTCCTTATCATTTGGGGATGTTTTTCTATCAGAACACTTTATTGGATTTCTGTTTCTGCTCTCTGCCCTGCATTTAAAAATAATCTAAATCAGAGTTGTCCAGCCCGCAGCCTATTGGCTGCATGTAGCCCAAGATGGCTATGAATGCAGCCCAAAACAAAATCATACATTTGTTTAAAATATTATGAGAGTTTTTTTGTGATTACATGTTGCAATGTATTTAATGTGTGACCCACAATATCTCATTTTCCAGTGTGACCCAGACATGCCAAAAAGTTGGACACACCTGAACCTACTGAGATGATAGAACTGTGCTGCCTTCATCCAAAAGAGCCCCCTTTCCTTTACTGTTTCTGCATAAATCATCAATGCTTATTCTTTTGCCCATCTTACCACTATAGAATGGGTCCTCGGGGTGGGGTCTTTAAGGGGAAATCAGGAGGCAGAGTGCCTGGGACCCTCATCTCAGTAAACTCCCTCACTGACATTGTTTAGGGAGTGCCCCTCCAGATATTTTTTCAAAAAAGTTATTTATTTATTTTAGAGAGAGAAACATCGATCTTGTTGTTTCACTTGGTTGTGCATTCATTGGTTGCTTCTGGTATGCACCCTGACTGGAGATCAAACTTGCCACTTTGGCACCTTGAGGTGGTGCTCCAACCAAATGAGCCACCCGGCCAGGGCCTCCCTCCAGGGATTTACTGTTACAGGAAGTCTTTCTCAATGGAAGGGACCACAGTCCTGTCATTTCAACGTGCAGCCCCGACTGTGCCACCTCCCTCTTTCTGCATTTTGAATGAAAGCTACGTGTGTTCTCCTTGCAGAGCTCCTCTGACAGGGCATCTGTCCTGACCATCCTCCAGGTGCTTGGAGACCTGCTCTCTGTGGGTGAGTAGGCCATGCCATCCCTCCTGTGGTGGGTGTGGGGGTGTGGTGCTGTGGTGCAGCCCAGGAATCTGGGTGGCCTGGGGTTTTGCTCAAGTTTTTCTGTGAGACAGAATCATCCACCCATCTTTCTTCTTCACCGAGGTTGATAAGTGTTGGTGTAAATGGGGCTGGTTGTACTTTGAGATCTTCAGTCTTGTCGCTCACCCTACGGTGTCCCAAATGTAGGAGGAAATGGAACTCTGGGTGGTTATTCTATGGCATCTCCTCTCCGAGGCTGAGGACCTCTGGGCATCTGCAGCTCTTCTCAGCCCTTAGCAGTCTGACCTCTCCCTTCCCGCTGTGTCCCAGTTTAGAGCCGGGTATTGGCAGCTCCTACCATGTGTCACTGGAGACAGAAACCTGAGGCAGGAGCTGGACCTAGCAGTTGGTTAGCCATCAGGTTTTCAGAGATAAGATGACAGAGTCGGCTATGTTGGAATCAACCGAGTTAATTGGGGCAGGATTGTGTGAGCTCATGTCCACGTGAGAGTCCTGGAAAACACAGCTTTTTGGATGCTCCAGCAGTCACTCGGTTTCCATTCTCTGTGTGCCAGCCACATTGCATTAGGAAGAAATATCAACACCAACCATCCATCCCCAAATGGACGACACTCTGAAGCCTCAGAGCCTCAGGCTACAGTTCCAGGAGGAAGGATCTGTTCTTAGGGAGGTGTTCCCATAGTGTGTGCTGCCCTCCAGTGGCGGGGTGACTTCCCTTCAGTCTTCTGAGTGAGGTGCCCTCCTGCCTTTGGGATAGTCCTGCCTTTAATTGGTCTGGTGGGACCTGGAACTCTTAGAATGAAACCTTGCAGTTCTCCTTCAGATCCAGGCACTGAGTATTGTTCCATTACTAGAGGGGCTGCTTTTCATTAGGGTGGAAAACCAGACGGTCTTCTTTGCTGGTAATGTCACACCCTATGGGCCACCTCGGTTGGGGCAACCATGCCCAGCACATAGAGAATCACCCAGGACCCCTTCCAACTTGAAATGTAATCACTGCTTTTGAGCTTCTCTTGGTACAGTGTGTGTGTGTGTGTGTGTGTGTGTGTGTGTGTGTGTGTGTTTGTGTGTGTGTGTGTTGGGAGGGGGGGTCCCTGTTCAAAATTCTTCTTAGGTACAAAGATTAATATACTTAATCTGAGCCCCAGACTTAGATGAGATAATTGGACATTTGTCTCTCAAAGGATTACTCCAGTTTCCATCTTTTCCTGCCATCAGTTACTGAATTGTTACTAGAACAAATAATACTGTTCTAGATAAGCTGCCATCCTAAACCCTGTTCCAGATAATTCAAACCTACAGCATGTGGACACTGTATTTCCTTTTCTGTTAAACTGTATGATTATACATAAGCCCATATGCATTTTATATACACTCAGACACAAATGCATACATACATTGATGACTCCATAGATCCTTGGGAAAGTGGATTCTAGGCTTCTTTTTTTACAGGCGCTACAGGTCAATACACCTAGGTACTTAAGTATTCTATTATTTCTACATCTCACCCTCCTCCACCCTGGCCCCTGACCTAATAGCACCACTTGAACACAAGTCGATTCAAGAACTACACAGTTTTGGTGTTTGGGGTGAAATGAATCAATCCTTGCTCTGCTTCTCGCTCCAGGGAGATGAGAATGATTTTGGATGGCTCAGTTCTCCCCTGCTTTCCCCGTAGGTACAGACAGGAGGATTCACTACATGATCAGCAAGGGGGGCAGTGAAGCCCTTCTGCAGACCCTGGTGAACACAGCAAGGACAGTGTCTCCAGACTATGACATCCTCCTGCCCCTCTTCCGACTGCTGGCCAAAGTCGGCCTGCGAGGTACCCACACCCCCAGACCTGAAGGTGGCAGAACTGCACTTCTGCATTTGTTCCTATGAGAGTTTGGGAAGCTCTTGCGGGAAAGTGCAGGGAAGAAGCAGCAGGAAGGTCTAGACACCTGAGGGTGATGGCAGGAATCCCACAGTGGCCAAGACAGACAGGGGACCCTCTCCCACGGAGCTATGTTCAACTGGGGGAGGGCAGAAAGTAAACAAGAATTAACCAGCTGATGGCTGTAAGGCAAATGGGTGATATGGCCCTACGAGGTGTGGCTGGGGAAAGGTGACATGGGAGCACAAACTTGAGGGATGAGAAGTCAACAAAGCAAAGAGTGGGCCAAGTGAACTCTTGGAAAACACCGCAAAGATGCTGCATACCCTCATCATAAATAACATAAGCTAGGATGTCAGATCTGGGATTCATATCTGGCCCTGATGCTTAGTAGCTGTGTGACCTCGAACAAGTTACTTAAATTTTCTGAGCCATGGGGTCCTCACCTACACAGTGGAGGCATCTGTGCTTAATTCCAGGGTTGCTGTTAGGGCTGAGAGAAGTTCTGTATGTCATGTGTTGAGCATGTGGGTGAAGAGGCCTGGCAAGTGAGTCACGTAGGTTTCACAGGGAAAGAGAGGAGGGACGTGACAGGGCTGTGGTTTTCAGGAAATAGACCTTGATGTCACTATTCTCATAATCACATTGACACAGCTTCTGTCACCAAGAAAGCATAGCCCTTGACATTGGCAATCAAGTTGGCGGGGCCTGACCGACAGGGCCGGAGCAGACAGGAGGTTGTGTGCTCATGGTCGGGGGAAGGCAGATAGATCTCTTTTTCTGGTGCGGTGGGGCGGGTGGGTCCGATGAGTTTGGTCTGGATCTCTTTGTTGTTGTCCTTTGGTCCAGAGCTAAATGTCAGTAAACCAGCTTTAGGGTATTTCCTCAGTTTTACGCATTTTCACTTGTGATGAATCTGACAGTGATTGTATTCTTGCAAAAACAGATACGACAATTTCCGCCTTGCAGTTTGGGAAGGACATCAACGAATGTGAGGGCCAGGAACATACTGTAGAATAAAAGGGACTTTCCCCTTATTTCTATTCTTATTCACTAGTTACTAAAATCATGATGCCTAGCCTGAGACACTAAATATCAGGTTATGTGGATCAATAATTTAGAGAAGTTTAGGGAGCATATGTTATTTTCTTAGAATTGTGTTCTCACCTTTTATTGTAAAATTCTCTATCATCTAGAAAGATGACCTCATCTACCCATTACTTAGATCTAACCACTGTTAACATTTTGTCATATTTTCTTTATTTTTATTTGAAATATTTTAGGGAAAATTATAGATAGCATTTTGCTCCTAAATATTTTGCAAGTACATTTCTTTGAAAAAAAGACATTTTCCTATGTCGTCACAACACCACGATTTCAAATCTAGCAAAATTAGCAATGAATGAATAATTCAGACTCATTTCAGTTTCTCCAAATGTTCCCAGCAATGTCTTTTACAGACATGTTCAAAGAAGAATCCTATCTTGGTCCACACATTGTGTTTAAATGTCATGTAAGTCTCCTTAACTCTAGAAATGTCTTGAAGGGAGGAGTTTATGCCCTACTAAACTCATTCATGTCTGAGGATAGCCAGAAACATCCTTCATAGAAGGGATGCAAGTCAGACAATCCACAACACTTTATGTGAATGTGAATTGAATAATGGACTGTATGTGTGCCCTGAACTAGCTTTCCTGAGCCACCTGGTTACAGTGGGGACATAATTAGTAGCATTTAACTAGATCTGAGAAGTCTCATCAGCTAGGATTATCTTTTTCCTACCATCATCTTTGCTTGTCTGTTCCTCACACATCATACAACCTTCAGAATCAATGTGCAACACCAGTAAGATGGAGTGATGTGTGTTCACAGATAAAAAGTTTGGGCAGAAGGCACTGGAATTGGAAGCACTGGATGTGACGTTGATTCTGACCAGGAAAAACCTGTCTCACAGCCAGAACCTCCTCCACTGTCTCTGGGCTCTGCGCGTGTTTGCCTCGAGTGGTAAGCAACTCAGCTGTGGCCTCCTGGGTGGGGGGCTTCCGAACCTGGGCTAGGACACCTGGAAGCCACTTGGGAGTATGCTCGGAAGGAAGGTGTGGGTAGAGAACATACATAGTCCCAAAAAGATTAACCATGAGGAACCTCATGTTCTGGCGGTAAGAAGTTTTTTTCTTCATTTCCTCTACAGCTAGGTAGAGCTCTTGGTCCTGTTCCTGAAGTTAGATGTCAGTGTGTTTTCCCTTGTGAACCATGCATGATACATGCCCTAGGCCTCTCTGTTAGTACTACAAGGTGCAAAAGACCCGTGGCAGGAGATGGCAGGCTTTGTTCGGTCCTAATCATATGCAAGGCACTGCGCGATGCGGTGTGCCTCTCAGGAATGACCCTCCCATTCACAAGGTTCCCCACCATGTCCCTGAAGCTATTCAAGGGTCACAATATCCTTTACCAAATTTCGTCTCCTGGTGCATCTCAATAACATAGTCCTTAAGGTAACCAGATACATCACCGCCTGTGAAACATCCTTATATGCCATCCTCTGATTTGGATTGTTGCTGATAGTCATAACAATCCTATATTTAGACTTACCATTCTACAGCCAGGAAAAACAATGAAGCTGAGAAGAGTGAAGCATTGCTTGGTTTTGTACAGATAAATCATCGTGGCTGAGGTTCTGACTGCAAACTTGTGTTTCTTCTGCTCTCCATGTGGAGACAGTTCTTATTAATAGATTAGATACTGTACCTCCTATCTCACATATAATGAGCACAGACTTTTATTTCACCTTTCTGAGCCCCTTCCCTGCAGAAGGAAAGGGACTATTATTTAGATGTAATGCTCTCTGGAAGGACCGTGGGCTTAGATCCAGGAAGACCTTGGTCTGACTCTGATTTCATTGCCTAAGAGCGATATGACATGGGCACTTAATGAGTTCATCCTGCACATGTTTTTCCTCTGAAAAAGTATGGTGGTAATGAGAGCTCACCGACTTGGTAGGTGGGGTGGGTGAGATAATGTTCACAGGTACGCTTGTCACAAAGTAGTTGCTCAGGAAGTATTAGTTTCCCTTTCCTACCCTATTCTTGTCTTAGTCCTTTGAAATAATAGGAAGAACACACATGGGGAACATAGTAGGTGCCTTTTTTCCCTGACTGTGCTCAGAACTACTAAAATAGGTGCATATTTCATCTGTTAATTCTATTAGTAAGCATGGAGAACCCATGATAAGAAAATATTTCTAGGGAATAATGAGATAGATTCTTGACTCTGTGTTCACCGACAGAACTTCCACTTTGACTCATGTATGTTTTGCTTACATATCTGTTTCACTCATACATGCAGAAAGTCAGAATATTTGGGACAGGCTAAACGGATCTGTACAAACCTGTCTCTGATGAAGGAAAATGGACGCCAGGAGCTATGGCTTAGACTGAAGGACAACTCTCATTAACGAGTAGCCAGAAGGGTTACCTCCCCCACTTGAAGCTTGCCAACAATGATTTCAAGCACTTCATTTTGTTTTCCTAAGGAATAATTAGGCTGAATGACTTATCTTCCTTATTATATGTACTGGTGGTAGAGATCTGGAAGAATCCCTTCAGCAGGGAGCTCTGAAAAATGCTGTGATTTGCCTGTGGGTGTGAGGAGGTGGCCACTGGTCTCATATTCTAAGACTGTATGTACTGTACCAATGAACTGTTTCATCAAATATTTAAAAAATTGTACTATCAGTTTCTATACATTGACTTTACTGATGAGAGGCAGGCAGAGTTCATAAAGCCTATGAATGACTGTCTCTTTGGTGAATTGTTAGCCACTGTTGAATGTTCTAGCAAGCTTTCTAAACAGCTTCTATCTGCGGAAAGAATTGGCTGGAAGCAGAACGAGTCTGTGACAGCCAAAGAAGCCTTTGGCAGCTCTCAGACGGCCAATGGGGATATTTATAGAGCTGTCAGAGGTCGAACCTTGGGCAGGCATCCAACATGGAGAAGCTCAGAGAAGATTTCTTATTGTTATCTTCCCCTAATTCCAAGTCTCACATCTTCTGTGTTAGAAGTTCTGCTCTTAACACTCTTCTTCTCCTTCACTCTACTTAATACTAGCATGTTGCTGAATTCTTTGCCAAGAGGTTGCTCTAGCATGTTTTCCCAATTTGGAAATGGTAGCCATGAGAATAGAAGATAGGCAGGGTGAAGATGTTCAGCCCCTGAGGTCTGATCCAAGCAGTTGCAGCCTGCACCAGCCTTGGGAGGGATGTGTGCATGGAGGATATGCCAGGAACACATGTTCTTTGCAGAGCTAAGACATGAGCTTAGTCTTTCCCTGAGATGACTTTTGTTAGAGCCTTCAAATTTCCATGTATCTTCCTTTCCCGAGGCTTGCAGCATGCCAGTATGAGCCTCCCTTGTTGCCTCTGCCTCTCCACGACCCCCTTGTTCCTCCTTGTGTTCCTCGGAACAGGTCTGGCTCTGTTTTCCCATACCAGTGCATGGAGGAGAGAGGAAGCTGAATCATACCTTAGAAGATAACCTTCTTCTTTCTCCCACTGAAACTTTTGCCTCCTGCCAAACCAATTCAATTTTGTATCCTGTAGATTCCCCTTTCTTTTTAAAATTTTTTTTGGCATGACCAGAGCCCTCCTAAAGTGAGCTACATGGCATGGGGTACTGGGAATGTTGCAGGGAGACTAGGAAATCATTGGGGGTGAAAGTGACATCCAAAGAGTTTGTGTCTGAGCCACTGGAATGACCTTTGAGTGTGCCTACCTGTGTGCATACCTGTGTGTGCATGCATGTATGTATCTTATGGGAAGTTGGTGGGCGGTGAAACAGCTTGAATTGAAGTCATTGCCAGAAATCCAAAGGTCTACTTACAGAAAAATCTTCTGTTCAGCAATTGCCTTGACCATGCTGATTCAGGATTCAGTGGGGAAGTGCAAGGGGCCATCAGAGAATGAGAAATATAATGTGATGGCTTGGACCCCCTTTGGGAAGAAGATAGTATGAAAAGATAATGTGGGCTGTATATAGGTGATCTTTACTTCCAGCCCAGGATGAAAAGACCAGAGAGTCTCTCTGTTTTTAAGCCACCTTTGTTCAGGAAAGTGATGCACGTCCCCTATCTCTGAGGTTCACTCTGTCATGCTGAGAATGATGCCCGGTTCAGACAGCTCAGTAACCACTGTGCTTTTGTCCTCCCTAGTCAGCACGGGAGCCATGCTGGGAATTAATGGGGCAATGGAGCTGCTCTTCAAGGTCATCACCCCTTACACCAGGAAGCACACCCGAATAATCAGGTACAGAGCGCTTCAGGGAGCACGTCCCCCATCTGTGGGTGATGGCTGAGGAGGTGGAGATGGTGGGGTGGCCCCATGTATGTGCTCGTGGCACTTCCAGTGCTCTCGGGCAGTGACTGCCCTGCCTTGTAGATGTCGTACAGTGACTTTGTTTCACCGATCACAAGGTGCACCACCCCGCCCGCCATATGTCATTTCTTCTAATCCTCGCAACGACCCTGAGTGGGCATATGGTTGTCCTCATTTTCACAGGAGGAAACGAAAATGTGGGAAGGGCCTCATCCACAGTCACAATGCTACAAAAGGCAGAGTTGGGGTGTGGATCCAGATCTTTCTGCCTTCAAAGCCTAGGTTTTCTGCCTGAAGACTCTGGTTCTTTGCTCACAGCAGCTCTTCTGTAGTGAGCATAATCCTTAAAAGACAGTCCAGAAATGGCAGGGAAAGGTGACATTCCTTAGGGGCCAGCCAGTTAAATTTCTGGGCCTTGGAGTTGTCCATCACGGTTGTGGGCTGCTTTTCAGATGTGTTTTATGATTGGAAAGTGAAACTCTACCATTCTCTCTGGCGGGTTAGCGTGGAGTGAATCACTGGCTTAAAAAGGGAGATGGTTAGACATGAAGGCTCTAGAGATATTTGGAGCCATTAAGAGCCATCATTTCTGGAAGTGACTCAGCAAGGACCTTGAAAGAATATTAGAAATGATTCAGACAATTTTCAAGATATATGGGGTTGCGTGGCAAAGGAGCATTTCCATGCCCAGCTATGATATTCTCCGCAACCCAGCATCCATCTTAGGCTCCTGTTTACCTGTATATTTTTCTCTTGGGGTCACCACAGGAATGCTATTATCATCCATTCTCACCTGCAGCTCTCTACACCAGCATTTCCTAGAGTGAAATACATTATATCTCAGCCCCCCCCCCAAAAAAAAAATTCTCATCAAATATATTAAGAAGTACCTGGTAAGACAAAGTTTGGTCGATTTCTTTACTGTAAGACTTCTCTAAGCCCTTGTCAAGCCAACGTGCACTCAGAATATCTGAGGTGGATCTATAGTGTTCCCTGTTCTAAAACTGATTTGGCCAGGAAACTATTTTTGTTTGGAGGCTACCTTTTCTTGGGAGTCAGCATTTTATGTACCTCCTTTTAGAAACCTCCCATAAAAGTGCAAATGTCTTGCAAGATGGGATTCCACTGAATTCCACCAAGTCACCCTCATCTAGCTGCAACCCGCTTCAGGGTCGCAAACTCAGTAACAACAACAGCAATGAACTTGTGACTGTCCTGTCATTGTACATCCTTTCCATCTTAAACGTCAGTCTTAGTCCCTGGGGAGAGGTCTCACTTGGCTCTGGAAACATCAGGTTTTTATCATTGTACGTGGGTCTTTACTGCTGGCCTCTGTGGTCCTCACCTGTCCCTTGGCCACCAGTCCATGAACATTTAATGCTATTCCCACAGCCTCCTCTGACCTGCCGCTGTTTCCATTCATCTGTTTGGCAGCTCAGGAATGTGTGGTCGCTTCCCCTACATTATGTGAAAAATCTGCAGGGCATCTGCTGGGCCCATCCCCGTGTGCGTCTTGTTTGGTCACCTCTTCTCTGCCCGCTTGGGTGCTGTGTTGTCCTCCAGGAAGCCCTTCCTGGCTAAGCTTGGCACCAAGCCCCTTCCTTCTAGGGCCCTCTCACCTTTTATTGTCATCTATGTAAGAGATGTCCAAGCCCGTAGAACACTTTTATGCGTTTATTTGGGCCAAACTGGCAACAATTGCCAGGAAGCAAAATCTCAATGGATTGAGAACATGCCCCAGAGAATGGCAATTTGCAACTTCTTTTCTATAGGAGAACGAGAGGAGACAGAAGGAGGGTTACATGAAATCCACTAGTGTTAGGTTAGTGGGTGGGAGAAAGCATATCAGGGAAATCTCTGGGATTGGATAGAAAGTAAACAGAGACACATACTTCTTTTATGTTGCTGGGTGCAGGATGGTTAACAGTAATGTCTGCAGCACGTGGAGGAGGCATGTGGGGAACAGGATAACCAGGAGGGGCTCTGTGGTCTCGTATCCTGGTGGGAGACTGGGCTCTTAGGGGTCTGGAGAAGGAGAGTCCTCTGACATTTCAAAGGTGTGTTATCATAGAGGCAAAAAGACAATGGACAGGCTCACTTAAGGTAAAGATTGACCTTTGCCCAGGAAGCTACAGGCCGAGGACTCGACTGCTCGCTATGCCTCGCATTTGTTAGGGATTTTCGTGTTCAGACCATCCTGCATGGTTGCTTTTGGTCTCTGAGTTCGCAGGGCTGCCACGCAGGCCTCCCTGGAAGTTGTCAGGTGTGGTACATGCACGTGGCCCCTTTTTCATCCACATTGCCTTCCCTGTTCAGGCAGCAGGCTTCCCCTAAGTGACAAAGCACAGAAGTCCCCTTCTCAGAGAGTCAAGCTTGTCACTTTATTGCTCTTCCTTTCTGGCTAGGGGAGTTGAATTCACCCACAGATGTGACCCAGCTGCCTTGGGAAGGTGGGAAAGTGACACCAGGGCTGTTTCCAGTGACAAAAGACACCTTCAGGGACCTCAGGCCTATTTCCGCATTTCTTTCCTTTTTTCCCTGTAAAATTTGGGCAACACAATCCCCATTCCCCCACACTTTTTTTTAAAGAATGTTCCTAAAAGCTTTATTTCTAATATTAAAAACCTGGAAACAACCTCAATGTTCATCAACAAATGAATGGAGAAAAAAAAACTGTGGTGCATCTATGAAGTAAAAACTGATCAGCAATAAAAAGGATAAGCCATTGCCACGAGCAACAATACAGATGGATCCCTAAAATGCTACTCCGTATGAATGGAAGCAGGATATACAAGCATGCATCATTTACCTTTCCCTTTGGGCAAAGTTCTAGATCAGGCAAAGTTAGTTTGCAGCAGCAGAGAACAGATCAGCGTTTGCCAGTACCCAGGATGGGGGTAGCTTCCCCTTCCTGAGCCAAATGACGAACTAAGACAAAACCCCTATGGAAGACAAGTTTGTCACCACCTGTGACAACAGAGCCGTCATTTCTCTGGCATTGATATGTGCCCTGCCCGGTGCTAAACTCTTAGCGTGCCTTATCTCATTTGGTTCTCTACTCTGCGAGGCAGGCGCTATTACTGTTGCCAGTTGTACAGGCAAAAAAAAAAAAAAAAAAAAGAAGGTGAAAGAAGTTAAGTAACATGCTAGGATTTAAGTAAAAGCGCTGGAATTTAAACCCTGTCTGATACAGGAGTCTTTAGCTCTTAAACCACCACCCAAGTGTCTTACACAATCTATTTCCAGCATTTTATTTCTAAACCACCATATATAAGACAATCATAAGCTGTTAAAGTTTGTTCAAATTTCTGTGGCTGCCTAAATGGCTCATACTCCTGGAGTAATTTGCTTAATGATAGAAGAGACTTTCTGCTCCATCGAATGACTGTTTCTTCTCAAAGGGTAAATAAATGTGTGTTCCCTCGGCTCTTGAATTCTACCTTGCCCTCAACCCCCAACAGCAAGATACAAACAAAGGTGTTAAAATCAGAAGACCTGTACTGTAGCCGTCTTTCTAGATCACCCCCAAAGTAGGAATAGCAAGTCCTAACTCCTGGGTTGGTTGCGGGTATTAAGAAACAAGGTGTAAAATGTTGTGATCTTTGATGTGTGTAGTATCATTAATTGTTCTTAGTACAGATACTACTGGAGCCTCAGCTGACTGCTTCAGATGAGGCAGCAGAGCTGGGGGAGAATGTAAAGGTGGGACGCATTGGCCAGTGCTCACCTTCGCCCCTGAACCCCATCCCGGAGGAACAACTAAGATGCGCCCAGGGGGTTCTCCTGAGCTCCACCTGGGTGCTGGAGCGAGTGGGTTTGAAGGGTCTCTGGGAACAGGGTGAGGTCCCATGTCAGGAGACACGGATAGCCCTCTGGAGTGCCCCCCTCCGAGGGCAGCAGGCTGAGGGCGTTTTCCCGGGACTCGTGTGTAGGAAGCGATGCCCAGTGTGTGTCACTGTTTCTGCCCTGCCCTGCAGATTAGGCCTGCCTCACTTCCCCAGCGCAGGCCTAAAATTAGTCCTGCAGCTGTCCCCTGATGGAGCCCTGTCTCCAGATCGTACTCAGGGCAAGATTTACGGCAGAGGTGAGCACCACATGCCTTCCAGAGGGAAGGGGCATGCAGAGCTATGTCACTGACCCTCCATGGCCTCGTGCCAGCCCTCACTCCCAGCAAGGCACTGGCCCAAGCCTTGCTCATACCCCAAATTCCCACCGTGCTGGCAGTTTCACTGGCATGCGTTGGGGTTGGCTTCCGCCTGCTTCCTCATGACCATCACCTTTGTCTGAGCAGTTTTGGTCAGACTACCACACTTCCTTCAGAGTATTCACGGACATGTCCTCATCTCTGTCCATCCTTCTCGTTTATTCCTCTTCTCATCTCCCTTTCTAGCTCATTCTGCTAGATGCAGGACAAGCTCATTCTGCCTGCCTGGGGCAGGCCCTGTGCTTCCCCAGTTCTTGCTTCATTGGCTTCCCCTCCTGAGGAATGGCTCTGCTGCCTGATTAACTGGTGGATGCTCTTCTGGCTCTTCACACCCCACCTGTGGTGCCTGCTCCACCCACCAGACAGGAGCCTTCCCTGCTGTGTGCCCCTACCCCCAGCACTGTGTTCCCCTTTTCCACTAACCGCATTGGATTCAATTTGGTGCTACGTTGGTCTGAGTGTCACCTCTCCCTCTAAATTCTCAATTTTCTGAAGGTTGAAATCAAGTTGTGTTTATCTTTCTGTTCTCTGTAGGGCCTACCCAAGGGCCTGTAGGGTTGGCTTCATTCAATTCAAAAGAAATTCTTCAATTCAAAAAATATTTTTCTGTGAATAAGCTCTCCAATGACAAAGAAAGGCCACCCTGACCAGTGTGGCTCCATTGGTTGGGCATCGTCCTGCAGAGCGAAAGGTGGCCAGTGTGGGTTTGATTCCTGGTCAGGGCACAGGCCTGTGTTTCGCGTTTGGTCCCCAGTTGGGGCGCATACAAGTGGCCACTGATCGATATTTCTCACGCTTACATTCCCTCTATTCCTCCCTCCCTTCCTCCTTCTCTAAAAATAAATAAAATCTTAAAAGAAAAGAAAAGCTAGCACTTGCTGAGTGGGTGCTACAGTAGGCCCTTCATTTTGATCTTCTTGTTCTTCCTTGATCCTGTGCTGACTGCAGACGTGGGCTCCATGATGTCTGAGCATGTCTGGGAAATGATGTCATGGGCATCCCCAGAACACTCTCTCATGGGAGGGTCTCAGGTGCCTCTGGGAACTCATCATGAGTCTCACTCACTGCAGGGCAGGAACAATGTGGACTCTTCCATCCCTTATTCACTATTGTCTGGGGAACTGACAAGACTGACCGGAGGGAACGATCTGGGTTTGGGGGCTACCAGGGGCAGCGTTCACGTTAACACTTTGTTTGCTGTTGGAGATAGGCTTCCAGGATTTGGCTTGGTGACCAGTTCAGCTGGGCCTCTAGAAGTTTAGGGAGGGGGGAGCTTTTTATAGAACAAGGGAAGGAGAAATGATACTGGGCCAAGGTGAGCTAGCTCTTGATAGCTGGTTATGCTATAGACAAGTTTGTTTATCGCCACTACAACTGTCTTTGTTCCCATCACTAAGTGAGGAAATTTATTGAGACAAAGATGGATGGCTTATCTATGGCTAACTCATCTTGTGAGCTTAGAAAAGCTGTGTTTGTTTTGTGTCTCAGCACCTTCTGTTGGAACAGCACCCTTGTTCTCTCATTTCTAAGAGGGGCCCGAGGGTTTTGGTAATGGTAACAGCCACGTCCACTGTCTGTTCACCTGACCATTTCCACCTCCCCGCAGATCCTGTTGGATCCTCACACTGTAATTCTTCACCCAACCTTTGGAAGTTGGGTTCCTGCTGTTAGCATTAGTATATCACCCAGGACTTAAAACCCTGCTGCCTGGCCTTCAGAAACATCAGACTCAGTCAGCAATGGGTTGTTATTCCTAGCAGGGGCTGGCCCTTGAACACCTTTGTATTCCCTGACATTGCCCCACTCGCTGGGAGAATGCAGGACTGCCTGCAAGCTGGGATGGCACCTTTGTGCCTCACCTTGGTCATCTCTGTGGCTTTCCCAGGGCCACCAGTGGTAGGGAAGCATGTCGTTCAGGACCTTGCTGAGGAGAGATCTGCGGATTCTCACCCCTCAATGTCCTCTCAGGTTTTCAGCAGAATCTTCATGCTGTGATTTCTACTGTTTCTACTGTCTGGGTTACTATAGGACCGTGGAGTTGGGGGCCGTGTGCTCCCATGGGTTTAAACACCTTGGCAGTGGGTGGAGATGGATCTATTGGGTCTAAGTAAGCCTGATAAGCAAATTCTTCAGCTCAGTCTCCCGTCATCTGTCCCAACAGCTCCTTGAGCTTAGAATAGTGTTAGATGACCTTCTCCTTTCAAAGCCCCGACCTCAGGGCAGCTCTGCCATCTGAGCTTTGCCTAAGTGCGGGATTACTGGGCCTGGCTTCATTGGCAACTCTTTACAGTGATTTCATCTTCAATTTACAAGCTATAAACAATGTCCTGCTCCTTCTTTCCCTCCCCTCCAAATTGCCATGTTTTCTCAAAGCCAGGCCTTCTGGGCTTTCTCTGACCATTGCTCCATTCTCCTTCCTCTGATTCTAGTAGCTTACTGATGAGTGGAGACTCAAGCAAAGCTAATGGGTTCCCCAAGATCTGAGGGATTGGATGACTCAGCTGCTTTGTCACTGAGACAAAGAAGCAAATTTTCCCCTTTCTCAGAATAGCTTCTGAATCCCTCCCTGGGCATTCATTTTCCCCTCCTCACCCTCATTAATGGCTTTGTGACTTTGCTGCTCTCTGTTAGTATAATTAGACTCTGTGAGCTCTGGGGCATGCACTCACATTGGGGATTCAGAGGCTGTGCACTCCAGATCGCTTGGTCTCAAATACCTTGGAACAGGAACAAAAAAATTCCAGTCCAGCTGCCCAAGTGCTGACATTGGGAGTGTACAACACAGGCTCAGCTTACTGACAGTGATTACTGTGTTTGCCACCTGACTCCGAGCTTGTAGCTGATGGCAGAATGAATAGTTTCCTACATGTATTAAACCTTGGCAACAAGGTTTGTTGGTTTAAATCCCTTTCATCTTCCTGGGAAGCCAGTGATCTCCCCCTGATTAGAGCCAGTCATAGATATTTGAGTCACAGAATCTGAAAGTGGAAACTCCTTAGGGGTCTGCTGGCCCAACTTCTTCATCTTACAATGAGGTCACTGAAACCTGGCAAGGGCAGACCAAGCCTTCTGTCCTAATTCCAAAACATTTGTTTCTCTAAGTTGCTCTACCAGATGATGCAAAATGAACATGCCCTGAACTAGGATGTTTAACATTTACTTGATGACATTCTCCATGCTGCCTGGGTGCCAGGTGTGGGGGCTTGAAGACAGAGGAGGTGTGCCCTACGCTCATACTGCTGACAGCTCATGGTGGCAATAACGGTGCAGAACGGTGGGAGGCCCATTCGGACCAGGGTTGGACTTATGAAATGGGCCGGTGTCCTGTTCTGTGGAAATGTCCTCATGAATGCTTTTGTCCAGGGAGGTCCTCAAAGCTGAGCAGGAAGGGCTTCTACTCAGGAGGCCCCCCAATGAGGAGCGATTTCCTTGAAATGCATAACGTTCTCTTTGGTTGGCCAAGATGGGCTGGGGCTGGCTGTGCCATCTAGATGGGGCTTCTGGCTCTGGTTTCTCCTATTTTGGGTGCTGTTTTACCTCCTGCCGCCTGACTGAGGTGGGTCAGATGCCTCAAGGAGGGAGAGGAGTGCTGTATCTGATGCAGACGAGGTTGTCTTAAGACCCCATGGCCAGGGCCTGGTCCCAGAAGAGATGGCCGGGCAGTTGGGTTGCTGCTGCTGTCTGGTGAGCACTTTCCTCCTGAGTACAAGGTGAGACAGGGCAGACAGGGTGTGGCTGCCATGCTGATTTTTAGTGAATTGTTTGTATAGACAGAGGCTCCAAAAACACCCAAACAAAACTTCCTGGGCCCTTCGTATCCTAAGGTGGCCCTACATGTACCACCACCTGCCTGGTGAGGGTTCTTATCTGTTTATTTATTTTTATTTTTGTCTTGCCCCAAGGGCTTGCTCATTGATTTTAGAGAGAGGGGAAGGGATGGAGAGGGAGAGGGGGAGAAACATTGATGTGGGAGAGATGCATCAGTCAGTCCCCTCTCAGAAGCTCCCTGACCAGGAATGGAACCTGCAACATTTTGGTTCATGGGATGACATTCCAGCCAACTGAGCCATATGCACCAGGGCCTGGTGAGGTTTCTTTACAAATACTCCATTTCCATCTTTATCTGCTGATGCCTGTATTGCCCATACTTCTCTATGGATTAGCCCCCAACTTTACTCTGGAATCTGGAGGCAGGCTTTTCTGATTTTCAGTTGCCATGGAAATGAGTCTTCTGGCCCAGCCCGGCTCAGCATGGAGCTGTTCAAAGTAGTGTCCATCTTCCAGTAAATCACACCCTCCTCACGGTGTTTCCTAACCACAAGTGTGTGGGGCAGGAGATTTGAAGAACTGGGTAGAGGTACTGGATAGAGGTACAGTAGATTCCATTGTGACCTTCACCCTTGGCTTTCAGGAAGGTGATGTTTCTCCTAGGGAATTGCCAAATTCTTCGGGGATTGATTCTGCACTCAGACATCACAAATCATAAAGCATGTGGGGAAGGAAACACACTGCTTTTCCAGTGGGGCTGTGAGTGGGTGCAGTGTCTGGATATGTGCCTACTTAGCAGAAATGAGCCCACTCAAGTTGCTGGAAAGGAAGGGGTCAAAAGGAAGCCACTATGTGGATGGGTAGCCATTAAAAGCTCACTGCTTTGGGGAATTTAGACAGACATTGCAGGATGGAAACAGATAGGAGGCTTTCTATCTAAGTCCAATTACAGTGCCAGTTTAATATTAATCTCCTGTGATCATTAATTATATTCATCAGAGCCAATGAGGAAAATGGCTTGAGACAATAGATTACCTTTTAAAAGAAGAGAATTCTTATAGATTAGGTTTGAACTTCCTTTAGGTATTCCATAAATGCCAGTTTAATGAATGAACAGTCATTTTGGCTTGTCTGAGTTACACTCCTTTAAATATTTATTAATTTAGTAAATCTTTTGGGGCACTTCTTAGCGGCAGAGGTGTGTGGGCTTTGAGATGGAAATATGGCATCTTTGCCCTCGTGGAGTTCACAGATGTATGCATACACCAGTATGTAAACTGGTAAGAAAAACACCATCATGGCAGGATGTCCAAAGAAGGAGGATCTTCGTCCACCCAGGAACTGGCAGGTAGACATTGAGTGAGAAGGCAGCTTTTGGTATGGAATAGGGAAGGAGTTTCTGCATTAAGGTTGCAAAAGGATCACCTTCTAGGCAGAGGGAGAAGCAAATGTAAAAAAACAAAATGCGAATAAAAATAGTGGGTATCTGTGTGGCTGGAGGATGTGGCAAAGGAGGAAGGCCAGGGCACTTACATGGATTAGTCTGGACCACTCTAACATCTATCTCACAGGCAGTAAAAGAATGGGAATGTATGGTTCGCAACTAGGGACTAGAAAAACTGATAAATTCATAAAAACATCCAATTTGCCAGTAATCAGAGAAACACAATTTAGATAAAGAGACCAGTCTCATAAGTCAGAGGAACAAAGATTTTGGAGAGTGATACTATCTGCTGTTGGTGAGGATTTAGTATGGCAAGAACTCACGCATTCACACACGATGCTCGGGATGCAGCTCGGCCACACCTTCATGACAACGGCGTAGTGTGCATCAGGATTTTGTCTTAGAGTTCTCATTCCTTAACCCAATTTTGCCACTTTCGAAACCTGTCTAAAAGAATAATTGAGAAAGGTGAATGGAGATTTATGCACAAAAATAGTACAATCATAGTTTTATTTATAACTGTAAATATTATAACCAGAAAAAGTTTGGTAACAGGGAATGAATAGTAAAAGCAGTAGGTTTATACATTATAACATTATGTAGCAACACACAAAAATAGATTAGGGATGTTGTTTGCTAGTGGTAATAGCTTATGATAAAATACTGAATAGAAAAGGTAAGGTTCAAAAGTTCAAAATACAGTGTGATCTCAACTATTTAAAAATATACACACGACTTCTGCTTTAGGCCAAGATGGAAGAACTGGAGATTGATTTATCTTCCTACCTGAAAAAAAATAGAGCTACAGATAAAAATATATAAGAAATATTTTTAAAGATACCATCAGGCAATGAAGGAAGGTGACCACTGAGAGGTGAGCCTTTGATTTTCACGGCTCCTGTCCTAGGAGAGCACCCAGGTTGAAGTAAAGGCAGGGGCAACCTGGGTACAGCCTCGTAGTTAGCCTGAGTTGAGGGGATGGAGGTGAGGGGATAGAGCAGAGTCTGGAGAAGCCAAGGTGCTTAGACATGATAGGATAGGGTGCCATGGAGAGGAAGACAGCTGCACAATGACAGAAAGCTCTGGAGATCTGCAGAGGTTCCCCTTCAAGTATTGATTTAGCTGAATATCCATCAGTGCGCACTTGTAGAGAAACTACCCAAAGCCAGGGAAAGACTGCCTTCAAGGAATGGAGGGAACCATGCCTGGCACTCACATGGGGCTGGAAATAATGCACGGTTCTGCAAGGCAGGCTGGGATCTTCATGGTTTGTGGGGCAAAGAACACAGAAAGATACACAGATGAATCTTGCTTCAGTAGTGGGGAACAGTTAGCTTTAAACTGAATACTGCTCTCGTCCTGCCTATCACATATTAAACGCAAGGCCTGGCCAGAAAAAAACACTTTCCAGGAAGCTTAACTGCATCTTAGAATAGAGTTTCAGAACATTTATAAGAATACAAAAATATTTAGCACTCAATAAAGTAAAAGTCACAATATCTAGAATCCAATAAAAAATTATGAGGCATGCAAAGAAACAGGGAAATACTACCCATAGTGAGGAGATAAATCATTACATCAGAGACAGCCCGGAACTGGAACAGATGTTTGAATTATCAGGCAAGAACATTAAAAAGTTATCCTAACTATATTTCATATGTTCAGAGTTTAAGTAAAGAAAGGGAAGATACTAAAAAAGACCCAAATTGGACTTCCAGAGATGAAAGCCACAGTGTGTAAGATGTTAGTGAAATGGATTGCAGTAAAGCAAATTAGAAGTGGCAGAAGAAAAGATAAGTAAACTCACAGACACAGGAACAGAAAATTTCCAAAACGAAGCACAGAGGAAAAAAGAATAAAGGAAAAGTAAAGAAGGGGAAGGAGCCCCAGCGAATCACGGGACAAGTTCAAACAGCCTGCTGTACAAATAATGTAATTAGAGTCCCTGGTGAGAGGAGACAGGTGGGGACAGAAAACTGAGGAAGAAATAATGGCTTCAGTAAACCACAAGAGACATGAAGAAAATTCCTCTAAGACAAATCATAATCAAATTGCTCAAAACCAGTGATAAGGAAAAAAATCTTAAAAGCAGCCAGGAAAAGAAAAAAAGACACATTATGGACACAGGAACAAAGATAACAATATAACAGATTTCTCTTTGGAAACAATGCAGATGAAAAAGCAGTGGGGCATCATCTGAAAAGTGTGAAATGCTATATGTTATGCACCTAAAAACAGAGCGTCTAAGGGAAGTAAATACTGGTGTAACTGAGGGGAGCAGGAGGTATATCCGTAATTGTAGTTGAAGATTTTAATAACCCTCTTTCAACAATTGATAGTAGAGAGAGACAGCAGAATATACATTATTTTCGAGTGCACATGAAATATTCACCAAGATAGACAATATCATAGGCCATAAAACCAGTTCAAATAAATTTATAAGTATGATATAAAGTATGTTCTCTGACCAAAATGAAATTAAACTAGAAATCAATACGAGAAAGGTCTCTTGAAGGGCCCCCACCTTTTGGAAATTAAATAACATATTTCCAAAGAACCCATGGGTTGAAGAAGAAATCAGAAAAGAAAATAGAAAATATTTTGAGCCAAATGAAAATGAAATACAACATATTAAAATCTCCAGGATGCCACATATTTGGGGGAAGTTTATGAACTATGTGTTACAAACTGTATGTTAGAGTAGAAGAAAGGTAGAAAGATATCTAATTGATGATACCAAATTTCATCATTAAAAAAGATCAAAACCCAAAGTAAGTGAAAGAAAGGGAGTAAGAAAGATCAGAATAGAGATCAGTGAAACAGCAAAAAAAAAAAAAAAAAAAAAAAAAAAAAAAAAAAAAAAAAAAAAAAAAAAAAAAAAAAAAAAAAAAAAAAAAAAAAAAAAAAAAAAAAAAAAAAAAGCAATAGGGAAAAATAGTCTAATCAAAAGTTTATTGTTTAAGAAGATCAATAAAATTGACAAACTTTCTATCCACATTGATCAGGAAAAAAGAGAGAGAAGATACAAATTACCATTATCAGAAATGAGAGACAGAATTGCTACAAGCTCCACAGATGTGATAAGAATAAGACAAGAATATTACGATCAACTTTGTGCCAATAAATTTGACAACTGAGATGCAGTGGAAAAAATTCCTTGACAGACATGAACTACCAAAGCTTATTCAAGAGGAAATTGATAACCAAAGGAACCCTGTGTTTATTAAATGAATTGAGTGTATCCCAACAAAAATCCAGATTCAAATGGCTTCACTTGTGATGGTACCAAACACTGAAAGAATAAATATTAGCAATTCCACACAAACTCTTCCAGAAAATTGAGGAAGAGGAAATACTTCTTCACTTTTTCTGTGAGGCCAGCATTACCCAGATGACAGACTTTACCAGGAAAGAAAGCTACCAGCTGGCATTTCTTAGGAATCGAGATGCAAATATCTTTAACCCAGTTTTAGAAAACTCATATCAATTAATCAAGACTAATTAGGATTTATCCCAGGAATGCAAGATTAGTTTCACATGCAGAAATCATTGCACAGAATTTATCACATAAAAATGAAAAAAAGATATGATTATCTCAGTAGACACAGAAAAAGCATTTGACAAAATTCAGCATTATTTCCTGTTAAAAATTCAACAAGTGAGAGAGACTTCCTCAATAAATCATATCCATGAAAACTGTCAGGTAATGTCAGACCTAATGATGAAAGCCAGAATGTTTTCCCCAGGATCAGATGCAAGACTGGGGTGTCCACTCTCACCATTCCTATTTGAGATTGTACTGGAGATTCTAATCAGGGTGAGGAGGCAAGAAGAGAGAGACATTCAGTGGGTAAAAAAGAAGTAAAACATTTTATTTGCAGATGACATATATGATTGTCTGTGTAGAAGTTCTGATGGAACCTACACACACATATGAGCTACAAGAACTATGGATTGAATTTCCCAAAGTTCCAGGATGCAAAATCAATATACAAAAATGAATTTTATTTCTGTGGAGTGCAACAAACCATTCAAAAATAAATTTTTCAAAATATAATTTACAATAACAGAAGATATGAAATAAGGGCACATCTGACAAAATATGCAAAATATCTGTATACTACAAACTACAGAATATTGCTGAGACAAATTGATGAAGACTTGAATAAGTAGAGAAATAGAGTTCATGGCTCAGAAAACTCAATGTCGTTAAGGTGTCAATTTTGCTTCAATTGATTTATAGGTTAAATGCATTCCCAAAGTTGTGAGGATTTTTTTTTGATAGAAATAGACAAATTGATTATAAAATTCCTGTGGAAATGCAGAAGACCTAGAATAGCAAATGCAGTTTTTTGGGGGAAAAAAAGAACAAAGTTGAAAGATTAATAATACTATATTTCAAGACTCATTTTAAAGAGAGAGTAATGAAGACAGTGTGGTATTGATGTCAAGAATGACAAATAGATTAATAAAACAGAATAGACAGTTTAGAAATAAACCCACACATGTAGGGACAATTGATTTTTTGGCATAGGCAAATTCCATAGAGAAGCAATAGTCTGGTCAATCTATGGTTACTGAAAAACTTGATATCAAAAGATTAATTCAGCTTGTGCTTCTCACCATAAACAAAGATGACCATAAAAGGGATGATAGATTTAAACATGCAATCTACAGCTATAAAATTTCTGGAAGAAAACATATGGGAAGGCTTTGTGACCTTTGGCTAGGCAGAAGTTCTCTAGATGCAACATTAAAAGGGTAATCCATAAAGTATGGAGTGAATAAGATGTACTTCATCACAATTAAAAATTTCTGGTAAAGGCATTATGAAGGGAATGAAGATACAGGACAAAGATTGGAAGACAATGTTTTTCAGTCATATATATCATCAAGAAGTTTTATCCTGCATATGTAAAGTACAGTTGAAATTCAGTAGTAAAAAAATGAATAGTTCAATAAAAAGTGGGCCAAAGATTTACACAGATACGTCACCAAATAAGATATACAGGCAAATATGCATATAAAACATGATCAACATTAATATTAAGGGAAATGCAAATTAAAACCACAAAGTGATAAACCACTTTACATTTATAATAGTTAAAATTAAAAAGATTGACCATCATAAGCATTGACAAAGATATGGACAAATTGAAATTCATACACTCTCCTTGTAGAAATGTAAAAATGGTACAATCACTTTGGAAAACAGTCTGGCAGTTTCTTAAAAATTGAACATACACCTAAGATATGATTATTCCCTTGTTATGTATTTACCCAATAGAAATGATAGAATATGTCTTTACAAAGATGTGTACAGATGTTTATAGCAGCTTTATTTGTGATAGCCCCAAACGGGAAACAGCCGTAATGTTCATTAACTGGTGAATAGATAAATAAAGTCTGATATTTCCACATGATGTAATATACTCAGCAATGAAAAGGTGAATCTATTGATATATGCTACAACATGAGTAAATCTCAAAATAATTATACTGAGTGAAAGGAGCCAGGCTAAAAAGTGCATGCTGTATGATTCCATTGATATAAAATTCTAATACAATATTGTGAAAGAAATTGGATGAGTGGCTATCTGGAGGCGGGGTTGGGGGTGAAGAAGGGGTGGGAAGGAAAATTCACAAAGAAGCAAGAGGAAATGTCTGGGGTTGTAGATGCGTTTCTTATCTTGATTGTGGTAAAGTTCAAGGTACATACGTAGGTCAAATCTTACTATTGTGCACTTTCAATATGTGTAATTTAATGTACACCAATTATATCTCAAAACATTAGTTCCAAAAAAAAAGTGGTCCCTTTGCCTAAAAAAATATACATGGTAAAATACTGAAAGGACATCAATAACTCTAGTTATTTCTGAGTGGTGGGACTATGAATTAAACTTTAAAATGATTTCTCTAATTACTAGGTTTTACTTTCATAATTTAAAAATTAAAATGAACCAAAAATCATGTCCAGTCTATTGATTGGACTATTTTGATTGTCTGGCTACAGATAACATGCATTGGAACTAAGAATACTATCATTGACCATTATTAGATTGTTCATTTATCCTTTCATTCAAAAAGGAATTGAGTTCTGACTGATGAGGACAGCTTAGCCTGTGAGTGTTGGGGATGGGGAATGGAGGGAGCAAGCAGAGGCGGTGTTCTGGGCAGAAAGAAAAGAATTAGAACATGTATAATAGCAAGAAGCAAACTGGTTTGATTACGGTAACAGTTAGTTGTGTATTAAATATGGGTAAATTTTGAGATGGTGGTAATGGGATATCATCATCCCTGTTGTTCAGTATTGCTACAATTTTTGCAACTTAAATATTTCTACAATACAAGATGGAGGCATAGGTAGACACACTGTGCCTTCTCACACAACCAAAATTAAGGACAACAAAAATTTAGAAACAAAAAAACAACCAGAACCGATGGGAAAAAATTGAACTGTACGGAAGTCCAACAACCAAGGCGATGAAGTAGACACATTCATCCAGACTGGTAAGAGGGGTGGAGTCGGTGGCTGGTGGAGAGGGGTCACGGCAGGAAAATGTGATGGCTGGTGGACGTGGGCGTGGGGTGGCAACAGGCAGACCCAGTGAGACATGCAAGGTGGCTGGCTGACCGAAGTCACACATTTGTGTGCAGATAAACCAGTCGAAGTTGCAGGGCAAGACAGACTGTGCAACCCAGGGCTCCAGCATGGGGAAATAAGGCCTGAAAACACCGATTGAAAACACCTGTGGGGGTTGAGTTGCCGGGAGGAACACCCAGCATCACAGGAGAGTTCGTTGGAGAGACCCACAGGGTCCTAGAGCATGCACAGACCCATCCACCTGGGAATCATCACCAGAAGGACCCAATTTTCTTGTGGGAAGCAGTGGAGGGGACTGAAATCTGAGCGGGAGCAGAGCAAGTGCCATTGTTCCCTCTCTGACCCTTCCCCCACATACAGCATCACAACCCAGCCACTGGGTTGCCCTGCCCTGGTGAACACCTAAGGCTCTGCCCCTTATACGTAACAGGTGCAACCAGACCCCCCCCCCAAAAAAAAAGACTCAAATGGAAGAACAGATCAAAGCCCCAGAGCAAATACATCTAAGCGACCAAGAGAGAGCCAACCTATCAGATGCATAGTTCAAAGCACTGGTGATCAGTGTGCTCACAGAATTGGTTGATTTTGGTCACAAATTAGATGAAAAAATGAAGGCTACACTAAGTGAAATGAAGGAAAATGCACAGGGAACCAATAGTGATGGGAAGAATACTGGGACTCAAATCAATGGAGTGGACCAGAAGGAAGAAAGAAACAACCAAACAGAAAAGAATGAAGAAACAAGAATTCAAAAAAATGAGGAGAGGCTTAGGAACCTCCAGGACATCTTTAAACATCCCAACATCCGAATTATAGGGGTACCAGAAGGGGAAGAGGAAGAGCAACAAGTGGAAAACTTATTTGAACAAATAATAAAGGAGAACTTCCCCAATCTGGCAAAGGAAATAGACTTCC